>JAACJT020000933.1:0-11595 GCA_009936485.2 Gymnarchus niloticus | reverse complement strand
CTCTACGTCTCCCTGACCCCACATCACTGTGACACCGCGTCTCTGTGGCTCTACGTCTCCCTGACCCCACATCACTGTGACACCGCGTCTCTGTGGCTCTACGTCTCCCTGACCCCACATCACTGTGACACCGCGTCTCTGTGGCTCTACGTCTCCCTGACCCCACATCACTGTGACCCCGCGTCTCCGTGACACTGCGCCGGGGCTGCTGCAGCACAGACGGCTGTGTCTCTCCAGTGGGGACTGCCTCATCTTTCCTGAGAGTTTGACAGTGTTGCTATGAGTTTGATAGAGTTGCTCCCCTCAGTGCCTTACAGGGATTCCCATCAAACCCAAATTCTCAGTCTTACAACAAGCTTGCATACAGCAGGGTGACAGTTTGACCCTCAGCACGGAAGTCATCATCAGTCTTATAGGAGTCCCATTTTTGTCTCCATCTCACTCACAGCCATCCCTCTCTCTTTCTCCTCTCCCTGCAAACGTGAAAATGCAAATCTGTGTGGATCCGGAGAGAACTATGCATTTCAAAGAAAGAATGGTCTTTGATAGGTTCATAACCACCAAGAAATAGTTACCATAGCTGTGGAACAGGGGGTCCAACCAACCCAGTACATTTCAATCGACCATACACTCCAAGGAATGGCCTTCAGACTTTGTGTCCATCTACCGGTTATATCTTAAGCACATATGCTATTGTTAAAAATACACCATGTCGAGCAGCTGCATTTTAAAACTGTATATAGCAGCTCCTTCACCTCTGTGTGCTGGAGAAAAGGCAGAGGTCCCCAAGAAAGGTGAACCACTACTTTTCACACAATTAAATTAAAGCACATAGCGATACACATTAACAATTCCTTTACACAATTAATTTTATGACTATCCACCGAAATCCTCAGCTTTTATGTTGAATAAGGTGCTGAGTTCACTTTTCCAATGCTAAGCATAGACTGACCGAGAAACTGGGAAGATGATGGAGGGAAATAGAGAGGAGAAAGAGGAAGGGAGGAAGACAGTAGACTGGCAGTGTGCCTTCGAGACAAGAATGAGAAGAGAGACAGAGGAAGCCCAGGAGAATGAGAAGGTACTGAAAGAGAGGGAGGAAGGAGAGAGAGAAGAGACCGTGAGTAACAATAAAGGAAAAACCTCATGTGGGATCAAGAATTGTAAAGCTGAAAGAGAGACTGGGAGAGGGTCGGAATGGGCGAGACCAGGAAGGGGTCGGAATAGGAGAGACTGGGAGAAAGTCAGAATGGGCGAGACTGGGAGGGGGTCGGAATGGGAGAGACCAGGAAGGGGTCGGAATAGGAGAGACTGGGAGAAAGTCAGAATGGGCGAGACTGGGAGTGGTCGGAATGGGCAAGACCGGGAGGGGGTCGGAATGGGCAAGACCGAGAGGGGGTCGGAATGGGAGAGACCAGGAAGAGGTCGGAATAGGAGAGAATGGGAGAAAGTCAGAATGGGCGAGACTGGGAGAGGTCGGAATGGGCGAGACCGGGAGGGGGTCGGAATGGGCGAGACCGGGAGAGGGTCGGAATGGGCGAGACCGGGAGGGGGTCGGAATGGGCGAGACCGGGAGGGGGTCGGAATGGGAGAGACCGGGAGGGGGTCAGAATGGGAGAGACCGGGAGGGGGTTGGAATGAGAGAGACCGGGAGGGGTTTGAGTCAAGACCGCTAGGGGCTGAGCGTGAGAGCAGAGAGTGGAAACACAGTAATAGGAAGCATAACTGGAGTGATGAAAAGAGGAGTTCAGGGGAAACTGAGACAGAAAAGTGAAAACAGAAAGTAGGGGAGATTGAGGAAGACAATCCAGAGGAAAGGAGGTGTAAGCTTAGAGGAGGGGTTGCAGTAAGGGTTCTGCGGCCTTCTGGAAGTGGGTCGGGTTTGCTCCCTGTGTTACATAACCGCGCTCACATTGTGCTAATTGGGTTATTTTCTCTAAATGCATGGGATTTCACGGCATGGCAGAGAAACCCTCTCAACAAGTACTCTCATCTCCCGGAGGGAATGTGACAGGCCACAGGAGCCTGGTAGAACAACAGATACCTAGAAGGGTCCCTTATCATTCAGACTGGAGGACAAACAGGACCCTTCACTACTACTGGTCTGCTTCACTGCCACTTTTATCCAAATCACCATTTTTAAATACAAGAAGATGGTTTCACTGTGACAGATGAACTATGTTTTTCAAGGGTATAACAGCATAGCTCTTATTTGCACTGCTCCGCCATTCTACATTTGTCAGAAATTCTAAAGGCGGGAGTCAGTTTGGGCTCTCATTGGCTTACCTGATTTACTGGGTTTTGTGAATCAGCTCATTCATTGCAGTGTGGTTCAGTGCTGTATAGAAAGCATACCTGCAAAGCTACTTCACAAGCACCAGGCGATTACACCATAAGGAACCGAAAGACCAGTGGAAATGGCCGGCCTTTGGGTCTGGCCTCTGTAATGCATAGACCCTCTGAGGAGGAGCTTCAGACGCTCAAACAGAATGTCGTGTTACAACGGAAGCAAAGAAGTAACTTGTAGTAACATACAGCATTTCAACTCTTCCAACCAGATCAACATCCAGTCAGAGTGGACTGAACACGTGCCACATCCCACGTTCCTTCCTTGCTGTCCAGCGGCTCTGCATTGAGACCCACAATCCTTGATCATTTACACCGAAGATTCAATGCAAGGATCTGTGCACACTACCCTACCAGGATTTGTGTATGACTACAGAACACAGCGTTTCGTTATGGTTTGCAGAGAAAGGCTTGGGAAGCATCGCAGCATCCAGCAAAGAGCTACAACCTCAAGTAGAGAAACTATCCGTGGATCCATATTTGATATCTGTCAATCCTGGATGCAATCCCAGTGAGTATCGGGCTGTGGACACCATAGACAGGATGCCAGTCCTTCACAGATGGGAGAACATCTCTGAAATAGTTCAGAATGCAAAAATAACACATATTTAAGATGGCCTTCATTGGTAGTGCCTTCCCAATGCTTTAAAGGAAGAGTGGAAAACAAAACAAGCTTTTATCTAAAATGAAGAGAAAGAAGCAGTCGCTTAAGTGTCCATTAAAGTAAAGGCAGGTCAAGATGCTACCAGTTTTTGCTCATACTGCACACAGCTCAGAGATTTTAGTAGTACACTGCAGTGTCGTTGATATACACAAACAGTCCACCCACACACTCACACACTAATGCAGTTCCCAGTGGAAAAGTTCAAGGGGTCTATCATTCTTTATAGAACTGGCCAGCCAGCCAAAGCACCCACAGCCATTTCAACCAGTATGGCAGTATGAAAGCCCTCCGCTCAAAGCCTGTATGTCCTCCCGCTCTCATTCTCAACCTCATGTACTCACATGCTAGGAAGAAGAATCAACATTTAGAGTTACGGACGTTTGCTTTATAAGGCAGAGCTCACGGGTTACGATGCTGTCAGTGGAGCGTGTGTTTCTGTTGGGAAACATTGCACTCTTTATCGTTTTGAAGGCGAGCATTTTTTGTGTGTAAAATGTTCAGCTTTTACCAAAGTGAACTAGGTCATTATCTGCTCTGTCTAGAAAGAGCAGCTATTTTTTGTGGCCTCCTAAACACGTTGTTGTCAGATTCGGTGCAACTGAAGCTGGTGAAGAATCTTATGAGAGAGAAACAGAGAGACAGCAGTAATTATTGGTGACAGTCATTTCAACCAAAGAAGCAGGACATATTAATGAGGTCATTAGCACCTGCCAGAAAACCTAATGACCCAAATTTAAATCCATTACCGCCCTTGATGAGTGACATCGGAAATGATGCCTGTCTGCCTTTCTACCGAGGTTCGAGTCTTGTATTTATATGTAGGTGTTTCTTTGTATTAGCCTCTTCTCAACATGTTAAAAGCACGGATTCATGCTTTTCAACAATCCTGCCATGTCGAGGAAGTGTTAGAACAATTTCTGATGGTGGTGTAATTTCCTGACTCATTTGTGTTTGAGTTATTCCTTTTAAACCATTTACCGGGGCAGAAGACAAAGTGAGGTCAAATGGCAACGGGCTGTTTCTGAAGAAGCCCAGATTTTTTAATGTCTTAACTTACAATCAGTTCAGATCCCAGGCTCACCATTACTGTGACACTTGCCCCCTTTTATTCGATTCAGATCTACACAGAACTGTCTGTTTTATCTCTGCGACTGAATAAGGACCATCAGCAATTCTGCTTTGGTTTAGCATGTGCCCTTATAACAACAGTCTGGAAACAACACCATCAAAAAATTACATGTGACATATTCGATTTTCCATTGACTCCTTGTCTTAAAAACTATACTGGCAGTTAGATTGGGCATTGAATATTGGTTGCTTTATTGTATTATGTTAAAATTTTAATCCTCTTAAGCAGGCGATTTAGAAAAGAAAGCTTTACAGTGAAATGCAGAAAAATTGATAAATACTCTGTGCTACTGACACCATTTTCCTGTCCTAATTACATATTAAACCACTCAGAACTTTACTCCACCGGGTGGATTGGTAGCTAGGAGCAGCTGTAAGGATGCAGCTGAACATGAACATGCCTGCGACAGACTGCCACATTCATCTGAATATATGAGCCTTGGAGAGAATGCCTTACGAAGCAGGCGTGTGTCACCAGGAGATCACAGGTTTCATATCCAATAGGGGGCTGACCCTCATACACCTGAGAAAAGTTCTGAACCTGAATTTCAATGTTAAGAGTCCACTGTGTTAGTCAATAATCCTACTAAAACTGAAATCCACCACCAGGTCAAGTGACATGGCAAATTTAGTGTTTTACTTGGATTATTGGAGACCACACCATATTCTGATAGTGGGGGACTGGATTTTCAATGCAGGGAGACACAGACACCAACACACAGATACACACATGGCTAGCTCACTCTCTGCCTTCATTTAACCACCGCTTATTAACACAGGAAGACCGAAGTTACCATCTGGCCCGAGTGTGGCCTCAGTTACCGACCACAGCAGAGGACAAAAGGCATGGCATGTCAAGAGTGACACATTGTATCATCCCAGTAGAAAACCCTTAAATCTGCACTTTTTTGGAAGATGGAGTAAAACCAACATCACCAGTAATAAGGAGTTCAACACTGCTGACTGTTCCAGCGTGAGAACTAAATGCTAATGTCAGTCACTCTGGGATAACTTTCCCTGAAGAGATAAGACCAGCGTACCCGTTCTTTAAAATTCATCTTGAAAGTAAATATTACTGTTTCTTTCTGGTGCTTTAATATGCTGCTTATTTAGCTTTCATCCATTAAATTTACACGCACTGCTTTCAAATGTCTGTAGAGAGCACTGTGCAGCATGCTATTATTTTAATGGTTATAGATAATTAAACAGCGGTTACTCACGCCAGCAGCGGCCCTCACGCTCCTCGAAACCCGACTTGCACGCGCAGCGGCCGATGGGCACCAGCCAGCCGCCGTCTGCACCACAGAACATGCGTGGCGGCTCCAGCTCCTCGGCGTTGTCCACACAGGCGCCACGCACCTCCACCAGGGCTGAGTCACCTCCTGTTACCGTGTCGGGGAAGAGTGCCAGGCTGTGCGCCGTGTGTGGGCAGCGCTTGTAGAAGACGCGCACGGAGACCAGGGCAATGCAGGCGCCCACATCCTGGAAGGCCAGGTAGAAGCCCCTCAAGGTCAGGCCGCCAATGTCCCGCACCTCCGTGTTGAGCTTCATCACACGGTCACCCACGTCTGTCTGCGTGAAGCTCTCGTCAGCGGCGATGGTGTCGATCTTGGTGTACTGGCTCTCGTGCACGTGCCGCAGGTTGGCACTGTTGGACTCGTGATAGTAGAGATTAAAGGTCTCCTTGCAGGTTCCCGGCACGCCCGGCAGGCTGTTGCAGTCGCGCAGCGTGAACTTCATCTCCACATAGACGCGACGAGCACCCTCGCGAGCGATATGTCCCGTCCGCAACCAGTTGTTCTGGCTGGCCTCCATCACATTGCACACCTGGTAGGTCCGCATGGGTGTGTTCCGCTCATCCATCACCGTGATCTCCTCCCACTGTAGATGTGACAATATGGGACATCAGACACTGGGACGGTGCAGGGAATTGCTGGGATTTAGGGATTTTAAATTGGGACCCGGCCGATGTAGGAATACTCAGACAATTACAGACTCGTGTACCTGGACTCATCTTTACTTAGAAATTATATCAGTTTCATTTATTTGTAAAATATAACGCAAAGCTCTCTAAAAAGCAAAGGGCCATGTGTTTTTGTGAGTAATCATCCATTTGATCATGAATTTATCTTCTGTTTCTCTTCGGCTTACCTGTTTATATTTGCGTTTCATGAAACGAATATCTGGTTATGCCAGTAAACAAACGTTAATCTGGTCGCCTTGCAGTTCACAACGTGGTAGTGCCATTCCGTTTGGCAAATCTGAGCCTGTTGTACCACACAGCCTGTCATACCACACTAATGGATCTCCATTGGCACACAATGAGGGCCCCAATAGGGAGGAAGCATCGGCTGACCCAAAAGTAATGACTCCTGGCACTTCGTAATGACTCCTGATGCACAGAAAGGCCCTCTATGACATAAGAGTGCTGTGTCACATGCTACGTTTTGTGTCCAGGCCTTCGGTGCTGAAGTGTGTCATCAGAGGGACAAATGCTGTCTTAGACTGCTGCACTACACCTGCAAGAGGGTTCATGCGAAGATTGTTTCAGGCCAAGACCTCACTTTAAGTCATGGCATGGCTTGATTCCACAGTTTGTGGTTTAATTGAGCTATTAAAAATAATTCATATGTATTTATCTCACAGTCTTTTTCAAGTGACCCCTCTGCATAAATTTTAGGCATTTGTATTCATACTGCGTGCTATGCTTAAAGGTAAAACAGTAAAGTCCACTTTGGGATTTGCACCTGTAATTATCAGGTCATAGTCCCAAAGGGTACTAATTAAGAGCCAGTCTGTGCATGAGGTCCCCTGTGTACAGTGTAGCTCAAATATTCTGCATGGCCACTGCAGTTCCCACCAATCACCTGGCCTTGACTCCGTGGTTCAGAGGGAGCTGATGTTAAATCTTTGCCTGAAGACGTTCTGCTACATTTTTGATGTTTCTTCTGCCCCTAATGTCAATCACGCCTTTCTTTCTCCTGCCCCCCTCCCCCCCGGTTTATTCGTGCCCATGAATAATCCCACACCTAAGAGACCCTACAACATCTGGTTCTTGGCCAACACTGTGGCGAATGCCGGGAAGGTAAACAAAACGGGAATGTTAAGCCAATTGTGGTGTCTCAAGTTCAAGAGTCAGGGTCCCACTTTGTACTCCCCTTGGATGAAATGCAAGACATGGGGCATGACCTTCGCTTAGACAATTAGGCTGCCAAAGGGTCAGCTTTCTTTTCATGCTCTCAACAGAGCCATGCATCAGGTTTTCACTAATAGAACATTGTCTCTTCTTCCATCAGAAGAACAATCTGTCTTTCTGGGTCAGAGGATGATGCCCTGTGTCACCATCCTTATCCTCCTAAGCACTCTTCCTCTGATGAGGACCTGGGTCAGTACTCACCCCCTCAGTAGGGTATGCCTCCCATCCCAGATCACCCAGCGCGGACATGGAGTCCAGGAGTGTCACTGCACAGCAGAAAGAATAGAGATAGTCACTCAGTAGGTTTTATCACAACCTTCCCAAGAAAACACCTTCAGCTTCCCATTTGTTTTTGCATTTGAGGCCCAGACCCAAGTTATAGTTCCGTATCTTCCCATTAAAACATAAAAACAGAGTATCTAGTAACAGTTCTGAGGCATCGTGTTTCTTGCATCGTGGGACAGCAGTGAGAGCTCACAATTCAGGTGACAGCTCCAGAGCGGGTCTAGGGTCTCCTGGATGGAGGAGGTGGCTGGGAAAAGCATGTAAGGTCAGCGTGATCCCCGGTGAATTTTTAATATGCCGGTATTGACTTCAGGGCCCCCTCCACGTCTCTGGCCAGGCCGCAGCTTTAAAAACAGAGCCCGTCGGTGTTACCAAAGCCGATGAAGGAATCTGACTGAAAGTCAGACTCGGGGCGCAGGCACATTCACAGGCCGTGAGATGGTCGATGGCTGAGAGCAATAATCCCACTTCTTCTATCCCTCATCTGCCCTATCTGTATTTTATACCATCTTATCGACATGATTCACACCGCAGTGTCGTGTCACCCTCCTCCTGATCGCCCTGCCTTGACCTGTCCTACATCATGGCAACTGCAGGCTCGTTGGTGAGTTTTAATGGTGAGTCACCAGTCTCCTTCCACGTCGGCTCAGGATTTATGCGTTCGCCGAACTATCGGCTATCAGAGCGATCTCTGTTTCTTCAGGTTAAACGGCAGACCACTTTGATTTGATTTGAAAGCTTTATAGGGTTTGTAAAGATTTTTCCATATTTTAACTGAACTGTATTCTGCTGCAGGAAGCGTTTCACCTGAGTTATGAAGCTTATTACTGAATATATCAAAGCAACTAATTTAATACCTTTTACTGATATGGCTGGCAGTTTAATTAAACATTATGGCTAACATCTTGTTTAAGTGTAAGAGCACAGTGATCTGTCTGCTACTGGATGTCGAACCCTTGACCTCCTGGTGACACACACTGCTGTTTCTCCACCACACAGCCAGCTGTCCCCGGTGTTCTCTACAAGGCTTCATGACCACCATGGTGCTTCCTGGATATCTTCACTCCAGCCAGTGGAGTTCACCTGCAGAGCTGGTTGTCTGTCCAGGATCTGAATCACAGAAGCTCAGGTGACGTTAGCAGGCTGTTGACAGCATGATCAGGCTCAGCTGGTCTTAGCTACTAATTCCTCAGATGGGATAGTATGGAGGGTCATTTTTTTATACGTAAGTTACGGGTGAGGGGGGTTCATGCCTGGGAGGGACATGGTCAGGTGATGACAACAGTGATTCAGCTCACCTGTGCCTCATTGCCTGTCTAAAGTGAGACAAGGACTTTTCAGTCTCCAACGACACCCACAGACCCTGCTGTAGCCCAGTAGAATGGCTAGTGTTGGAAATGTTCCTCTCTCTACTCTTCCCTACCAAAATAAATGGGGTCAGTCCATTTGGTACAGAAGAGAATCCCATTGTATTATTGTTCATACTGTTAATTGAGGCCTACTTGTTCAAAACAACCTTACTCTAAGAAATGTTTCCATATTTGCCAGAATGCCCATTTCTGCAGGTTAAGGGTGTTGTTTAACAGTCCATATATAGCGACCATTTTGGTGTGACAGCCTTAATAACATCATGGAGGTCCAGTATGATACTTTCCCGTCCATATGAGTGTTTACTGAGCACAGAGTGACGGTTTAAAGTCTCATGCGAGGCAGCGACATTCATTGCTGTTGTTATTAAAAGATAACAGCTATATGAAGTAGTCTGGGAGCCACTTGGAAGCCTACACCTGGTTTTTCTCGAGCCGCTTGATTGTCATTTCCGAACTGAGGACCGTTCCAAGTCAGCGTAAGCCCAAGCACTATGCAAGGTTAATTTTTAATCACCCCCCCACAGACACTTTGTTCTCCCAAGCATCCTTTTCACACAACCCTGGCAACCCAGCTCCAAGCCAGTCAAGGTTGCGAGCCCTTCTGGTTGACGGAGGTGCCGAAATTAAATTTTGCATCAGGCAGTAGAGGCACCAAACCACAGGCATGCATGCGGAGAGCTGCACGTAAAACCACAGCACGCAAGGTTGGCTCCTCCCACACAGAGCTAAAATCCAGTCAGCACCAGAATCGACAAACACAAGGAAATAAAGCACACTCAACGGACCCGTGTGTGTGTGTGTGTGGGGGGGGCTAGTGCTTTGATGTGGGGGCACGTTAAAAGCAGCACCAAAGTGATTTTCCTTTATGCCCTCGTACCACAGCAGCCTTAGACATGTCAAGGCAGTAACATGCAGCTAGGCTAGCGGAATGGGCAGAATTGCTTTTTCAGCACTGGAGCAAAACAGACTTTTCTGTCCTCAGCCGCTTGCCTGACCCAGTAACACATTAAAAGTGCCTCGTAGCTGTCGGGTTCCAGCGTCCCTCTGGCCCAGTTAATTAAGCAGTCGAAGTGAAATTAGCTTCCCATTCTGCACACTCAGATAGTAAATATGGAGCGGTCTTTGCTACCTACCTGTAGCCAAAATTGCCCCTTGCACAGTAAGGCTGGCTGAGTTTGGACAGGTACATGACTCGTGTATTCAGTGTATTTCAGAAATAGTCACCTGGTCACTACCATCTTTGAGCAGCAGCCGAACACCAGAGAGACAACCAGCAAAGCTCTCAGATTTATAGATATGAGACCATTAGGAACAACAATTTCTCTATCCTGCTGCCCAAAGCCTATTACAGGATTGTACGCATAGTGTCCATTTCTGCCTCCAAAAATCGAATACACTACGCTTACAACCACTACCCCAACATGCTGTGAAATAACTTTTCCTCTCCTTTATGGATGACAGGAATGGGTAAAACACCTGTCACCTGAAAAATATTTTCCAGCCTTGAGCACAACAAAAGGTATTGTGAATGGGTAAACCACTTCCTTTTTATATACAGACAATGAAAATATTCACCATAGGAGCAAGCAGTCAGTTATGTTTTGAAGAGACGCGACCTTACCGTTGACAGTAATTACGTTTGTCCCCCTCTCCTTTGTTCCATTTATTTTTTATGTATGACGGTATCATCCTGCGTCATTGCACTGTCATCTGTCCCTCTGCCCTATCTGAGCTGTCATAATAAATAATGTTTGGCTGGTGGTCTCACTGCCCCCCTCTCCCAGACACATGAGACCAGCTGTGAATCACAGAAAAACTCCTCTCTTCAGAGAAACCCAAAACCTACAAGCCCTCAAGCTTTACAGCTCACATTGAGCTTAAACCCCTCTGCAATGGATAGTCTGACCTTTGTCCCTTGCCATATTCAGCATTTTACCAAAGTCACGCTTCTCTTGTGTACAGCGGAGCCAGCAACTAACAAATTCCCTGCTAAACTCACTGGAACTATCAAGAAGACAGAGGCTCATAACGCTTACAGAGAAGAAGAGTTGTATGGCTTCTCTCCTTTGTACTGCGTTATTTTGTGTCGGCGAGTAGACCATTCGGACTGACAACTGCTTCCCGGAACAAAGATGCGTTGCTGTCACCTTTTCCCACTACTGACTCTGGCTCTGTATAAAGGTGGTAATAAACTCATAACACTTGCTATGGTGTCACCACTCAGGCTTGGTAACCATTGTTACATAATCAGCTACAGGCTGCAACATGTAGACAAAACATACAGAAGCAGATGGACACCGAGAGTGAGCTTATATGGAACCTGGTATAGAAGTTCTGGTTCAAAACCCCTAGGGTGGAGTGTGCAGTCAATGAGGACCCTGCTGCTGCTCTTCATCGGGTGGTACAGGGATCTAAGGAGATACATCTTTATGCACGCCTGGTCTGGGGGAGTAGCCAAAGCCTTCCTGTTCTTCCCAGCTCTGACCCTTCCCTGACCCCGATGGAGCCCCCCCCCCCCCCCCCCCCCCCCCCCCCCCCCCCCCCCCCCCCCCCACCCCCCGCCCCCCCCCCACCCCCGCGCCACCCGTCCCCGACCTCTAACCGCC
>JAACJT020000932.1:0-17169 GCA_009936485.2 Gymnarchus niloticus | reverse complement strand
ACGGCTTAGCTCATAGTTTCACTGAACTACGCAAGCCCCTTCGCCACGACAAGGCAGTGATCCATTGAAGGGGAGTCAGTTACTAGTTAATTAGAAATATATACAAGTCTAGTGGCCACAGTGAAAAGCATAAGTAGAGGAGTTCCACACTACGAAAAATGTTAAAGGGCATGGTAGCAAGCCAAAGTGATCTCTGCCCTGGCAAGAATGGTAGTGCAAGAAGCTAAGAATCCAAAGATCACCACAAAGGTCATCCTGAGAAATCTGAGCAATTCTGGTATGAACATCTCAAGGCAGACGCTCCCCCTTGGACACTGCACAAGGCTGGTTTCTAGGGGCACCAACCAATGAGGACTCCACTTATCCTAGAAAAGCACACAAAAGCTCACCTAACCTTTGCAAAAGCTAACCTGGTGGTGAAGCTTTTGGTCATAAATTCTGTGGCTGGATGAGACAAAAATGGAGTTGTTTGGACACAGGGAGGTGGCTTTCTTTTTGTGAAAGAATGAAGAAGCATTCAACCTCAAGGACACCACCCCTGCAGTGGTTGATTGTTTAAATAATTACCTTGGTACACTACAGGCAAAACACTTCAAGAATTTCTATCACGGTGCAACTATTCAGTGAAAAACATGTAGTTGTAATGCTGATGGAGTAATGATGAGGAGACTGGATCCGTGTTCTGAGCAAGGCATCTTTAATGATACAATCCATAATGGCTGTCAAAATCCAAGAAGCAATGTATCTCCCTATCTGTCAATTGTGCCATCCTGCCTGTTTGCCATCTCTATGGACCACATCATCTACCCATCTACCTGATTACCTGGTTGCCTGCTCCATTATGTCAACCTACCAGTGCTGTTCAACCTATCTGAATATAACTGGACTTGTACTGCCCAGTGAAGGCCAGAGGAAGATGGGCTTCCCCTTGGGTCTGGTTTCTCCCTTGCCAGTGTCACCTTAGAGTTATTCTCTGGGGACTTCTGGGGCTGGGGTTCTATATGGTGCTTTGTAAAGACACTCCATGTGAAATGCACTATATAAATAAAACTAATTTTGAATGAATGGGTTGAAATGTGCTGACATCTCTGGTCAAAGCATTTAGACTTCAAATGCCAGTGCAAAACAACTGATGCTGTAGTATGCCTATCTTCTGAACATAGTATGATGCATTTTAAACACAGAAATGGTTTCTTCAAGTCCATTATTAGACCACTAGATTTACTAATGGGGAACCCATGACTGCTCAGTGATTAACATTGTTGTGTCACACCTGCTGCACTGGGGGTGCAAATCCTACATATGCTGTGTGTGTGTGTGTGTCTGTGTGGAGTTTGTATGTTCCTCCTGTGTTGTGTCAGTATGCTGTGTGTGTGTGGAGTTTGTATGTTCCTCCTGTGTTGTGTCATTATGCTGTGTATGTGTGTGGTATTTGTATGTTCTCCCTGTGTTGTGTCACTATGCTCTGTGTGTGGAGTTTGTATGTTCTCCCTGTGTTGTGTCACTATGCTCTGTGTGTGGAGTTTGTATGTTCTCCCTGTGTCGTGTCACTATGCTGTGTGTGTGTGGAGTTTGTATGTTCTCCCTGTGTCGTGTCATTATGCTGTGTATGTGTGTGGCATTTGTATGTTCTCCCTGTGTTGTGTCACTATGCTCTGTGGAGCTCGCTATGCTCTGTGTGTGGAGTTTGTATGTTCTTCCTGTGTCGTGTCGTTATGCTCTGTGTGTGGAGTTTGTATGTTCTTCCTGTGTCGTGTCACTATGCTGTGTGTGTGTGGAGTTTGTATGTTCTCCCTGTGTTGTGTCATTATGCTGTGTATGTGTGTGGAATTTGTATGTTCTCCCTGTGTTGTGTAGGGTTCCACAAAGTGCTCCTGCTTGCACCTGCAGTTCAACAACAGAGTTAGGTTAAGTGTGTAGGGGCTAGTAAGGCTAACCCCTAAGTTGTAAAGTGCACATTGTGGGTGCAGTTGGTATTATCATGAGTGCGTGGCTGCCTTGTTGCTGATCCTCTTGAGTAAACGTGCCTTATTAGTCAAAAGCAAGATGTCTTCGCCTCCCGCTTGTCACAATATTATGCATGCACATTATTAAATGCTAGACTTAAAGCAAAGCAAGTCTATTGGCTTTATTGAATATCAGTTAGCCACTACCTGTCACTGTGATGTTTGAAAAAATTGAGTCCATATCCAAATCAATTCTGATCTCTCGAAGCCCCGTTTCTGCAGTAACTACACTGTAATGCCACATTTTATTTTACGAGTAGCTCAAATCAATTAAGTCTGTTGTACATAAATCTCAATATGTCCCACATATTACTCAACAATTTTGAGTATGGGAAACATTTTTGATGACTTGTACATTCAAGTAGGATCTTTGAGTTGAATCAACCTATGGCAATTTAGTTAAGGTGGGTGAAATAAGAATAGGCTTACCTAGCCAACATTGCCATGTAAATGGGGAAAAGATGAGAAAAAAGCACTGCAAGGACTCGGAGAATGAAAATGGAGTGGATCAGAAGTGTTCCAGATGATGAACAAATAAATTTGAAAATGTAGCTCAATCAGCTGTAGGCCTGTCTCCACAGGTTATAAAACTGAGTGCTTCAGATGGTCCATTGTACTCACTGCAATTCAGATATTCAGTGCCACCTTCTCCAAATCGCACATTGGTTTGAATTATTTTATTTCCAAAATGCTTTCAAGACATTGTTTTATATTTTGTCAAATGTTTAAGATGCTCATATAGATGGAATAATCTAATCTAATCTAATCTAATCTGTTAGCTATCTCGTCAAAGCAGTAACACAAGTCTGCAGCAGATTGATCTCTGCCCTAGAACTCTAATATCCGCAAGTTAATATTCAATGTATAATCATATTTTATAAAGTAGTGTCATCTAAGATAATGTGTGTGTGCATGTTCTCAGTTGTATTTATGTTTAACTATAGCCAAATGTATTGATTTATTATCCATCCTTAGCTGCTTCATCTGTAAGGGTTATGGGGAAGCTGGAGCCAATCTCAGCTGACTGGGCAAAGGGTGGGGTATACCCTGGGCAGGTTGCCAATCCACTGTAGGGTCAACACAAAGATGAACACCCACATGTGCTTACAGTCATACCTGTGGGCAATTTGGAATAGCCAATTGACCTATCCTGTGTGTCCTTGAAATGTGGGAGGAAACCAACACAGGGAGAACATGCAAACTCTGTACAGAAAGGCCCTTGTCGGTAGTGAGGATTGAACCCAACCCTTCTTGCTGTGAGGTGGATGTGCTAACCACTCAGCCACTGTGCCACCCCCTTTGAGTTAGCTTTGATTTAGCTTTGATTTAACTTTGATTGATACATTATTTATTGATTTTCTCTGACATTTTTATCACAACTGGTTTGTGGAATTCTTAGAAATCTAGTACTTTGACTTGTACCTCTACAAGTTTATGCTTCTACTTTTTGATAATCCATAGCATATCACAACCAATTTTATAATTTTGAATTCATATACAAGGTAAAAAGTCCCATTTTTTTCTTTTTCAAGTGTTTTTCTTGTTAAGGCAGAAACTGGGAGGTATTACACAGGGCAGACAAAAGGGCAATTGACAAAAGGTGAAAACAATTATTAGAAAGAGGCAGAAAATACGCAGGGGCGCCCTCTTGAGGAACCCACGGTAGACACCACAACAGTGCCTGCAGCTGGCATCCTCCCAAACATCAGCTGGTGCACCACCTGCTGTGGGTTATTGATGGGAATGCTCTTGGCAAACCTGACAGCTAGGGAGAAGAGATGGGGAGTTACTATCACAGCAGCAGGCAGAAAAGCTACGCCCAGTGCCTTTAATTCAAAGCAGGATGCCCAATTTCAGAGCAAATGAAATATAAAACATGGTGGATAAAAAAAAACACCACAGGAGTGAGAGGCCGTTCTTCATGCCTGACTCCAGGGCAACCTTCACGCAAAGCCTGTCATTAGCATGTTGGTAACTGACACAGCACATAAAGTAGCATGCACCCATCCAAATATTTGAAAAGTCAGTTACTCATGTTGTCTTACGGTGATGCACTCTGATGCACTGGTCATGATGTAGGGTGTAGTTCAGCACCAGGCTTGTAGTGGGCACTTATCCCAGTTTGGTAGCTAGGAAGGGGCATTGGGCTGGAAGGATAGCTCAGTGTATTGCTGTTTTGGAATGACAGTTAAAGATGAATCCACATTGGTGAGGTATTCTGTAATGAATATGCCAGGACCCAAGTGTAGTTTGCAGATTTTTATTTTCTGGGAGCACAGGTAATCTAATTCATGCTCATAGAAACCCAGATAGAACAAAGCGTCATAACCAAGGGAGAATCTACAGATGAGATCAAGGAGACAGGCACAGAAGTCTGGAACCAGGGAATCAGTTGAATCAGCAAATAAGTTTAAAACGGCAGGTAAAATAGGTCAGAATCCAAACAAACCATCAGTAATAGAAAGGAAGGCTTGGTAAGAGGTAAAAATGCACACAATACCTCTCAACATTTTGCGGGTGTGCAAGACTCATAACAGTGTTTTGAGTGGAAACAGGTGTTAAGACTTCGGGGATGATGACCTTGGTGATGATGCTCACGATCGGTCTGATGGGGTTGTGACAAAGTGACGCTAATGTGGCCTACTGAAGTTTAGTATTTTAATTGCTGATCAAAAATTTCATTTTGGATTCTAGCCCACTAATATTATTAGGACACTAGAGAAAAAATATTCCTAGTAAAGAGAAAGGTTCCCACTCACAGGATCTTTCTTTTTCATATTTCTTTTAGCCTGCAAGGCGAACTACAATTAGACAATTACACACACCCATTTTTGTCATGTTTTTTTCCAATGATCAAAAACATCTACTTTGCATGTGTGTATTGTTATTTCTTATCCATTATATTTTCACAAAATTATACCATTGAAAAGAAAATTTAAAACCAATAAAAATGCAAAAAAGCATTTAATTTTGACATTTCTTCAAAAAATTATCAACTGTCAAAATTCATGTTACGTGAAGGGAAGCATGTCTAGTCAAAATGACAAAAACATCATTTTACGCAACTCATTAAAAAAAATTTGGAAGAAATGAACATGAAGTACTTCATTTTAATCTGTCTGAACTGAACTTTGAGCTAGCTTTTGTTAAGTGTGAACTTGCACAAAACTGCATATGCATACACGTGTACTGTCACACACATGACTGCCCCTACATGCATCTGCTATATTTACACCCTATCTGCTCCAAGGGTGGTAGATGCTGGCTGACTCTGCACTCTGGCCTCAAAACTTACTCTCGCCTGTTCATACATATACACACGTGTCTGTGTCTGTCATTCAGGGGAAATAAGCAGAAACTATCCAAATTACCCTTGGGGATGTTTAAAGTACTGCTACTCTATTCTAAATTCCTTTGGTGTGTGCAGAATTCTACCAGATATGCTATTGCAGTCTGTCATAAAATGTGCCATGTTCTTTGCTAGCAGGTAATATCCAGATGAAGGAGGTTGGCAGGCTGGCCAAACTTTGTAGGAAAGTAGTTTTATGATAGGACTGAACCTGGATTCCTTGGAAGCAGTAGTGGAGGAATGAATGTGTCCACGGACTGTGCTCCATTCAGAGCAATGTGCTCTAGGACTCTACACTAAGACCTAGTTTCTATGTACATTTATGACTGCGTACCCAAGCAAATCACAAACGCCATTATTATGTTTCAGACAACACAACAATGACAAGGCTGATTTCTGACAATGGTGAATCACATTACAGATGGTACTCAGAGAATAATCTGGCACACACTACAAAAATGACCAGAAAAGCTCCTCACTGACTTCAGAAAACATGGTGAGGAGCTTGTGCCAGTCTTTTCCAATGGTAACCTGGTGGAAAGAGTTTCCTGTTTCACATCTTAGAGGACCTCTCATAGACAGCCAATACCATCATCCTGGTTAAGAAGGCAGAGTAGTGGCTGTACTTCCCAAGGAAACATGGAAGTCCAATCTGCTAAAGCAGCTCCTGATGATGTTTTATTGCTACTTTATTGGGAGGGTACTGACATACTGCATCTCTGTGTGGTATGCTAACTACTGAGAAATAAATCTCTGCAGATAATCATAGGAACCCAGCTACTTATTCTGGAGGACATATACAACACCTGCTGCCTGGAGGGTGGGCACTAACATCACACCCCTGCCATCATTGCTTTGCGCTGATGCCCTCAGCAAAGAGCTACAGGACAGTTTCTACCCACATGCCTAGTAAGGACTTCTGCAGAATTGAGGAACAGCGTCTTTCCAAGGGCTATCTCCAGACGAATCCAGGCACCGAGGAAACCTACACCTCTCAACTGATCATATCATTTTCAATCTGTTTTTATTATTACAACTGTAGCTATTGCTGCCAGCATGCTTACTATTATTACTGTCAATATTATTATCCTTATTGTCATTGGCGTTATATTGCTGTTCATAGCATACAGATGCTGTGCAATATTGTTTTTACAGTATTTGTAAGGCCGTTTGTGACTTTATACCATTACATGTTTACCCTTTGATCTTTTTTATTGTATATTTGCATAACATTTGTTATACTTAAATGCTATTTGACATATTTATGTTGGGTTTTTATGCTCTGTATCTGTTATATATTAATAACGGTTCACTCAGGGAACTGCATACTAAATTTTGTTGAATTTGCCACGGACAATAACAGTCATTCTATTCTATTAGCGTTGGAAATAGCGTTAGACCTTTTTGTACCTCGAAGGCTTCCGTCGGTCGCGTAGCCAACGACACCAAAATACAAGTGGTGCATTACCAAGACGCTTTTCCTAAAATAAAACTCTTCCGGGCATGTCAAGTTGGGGGTGTTTACATGTGTTTCAAGGCGATGAATGCTATCGACAAGTTCGGTTTCACTGACGGGATCGCTGTGGGTATTTAGACGGAGGATGACAATCTGAATGATTGTTGAATGGGACTTTGAAGTAAAGAGCGCATTGCTGGCTAGGAAGCTGTATGAAGGCGCGGTCAGCCATGTGATTTGATCACTTTGCTTATGGACCATCACTTGAGTCTCCTTGAGGGTTTGATGGAGCAGCCGTTTCATCATAGCGTTATTGACGGGCGGCGACATTTCCATGCAACAGGGCTGTGGTTTGAACGACTCCTCGTGTTTGTTTTAATGCACATTGCAATTTGATCCTTAATAAACATGGCTCGGCGTTGGCTGGCTACCAAGGCGACAAGGTAACATACTTATTAGGCGAGGAGGGAGCGCCCGCTTGACCTGCTGACTATGTGCAGTCAAACTGAGGAAGTTACAAGAAATATGTAGAAATGGTCTGCAACGTGCCATTCATGAAAAATACAGGTTATTTAGCTGTATACGAAAGTAGTCTTTATAGCTTTGATAATACATAGCAGCCAGCTGTAATGCTGCTTTAAATAGCATTAACATCACATTAAAACGAGTCTGCATAATGAGCGTAGAGCTAGAACAAATGAAATCGTCGGGGGAAGGAATCGAAAGGGAAGAGGAGACTGTCTCGGTTCCCTTGCTGGACTCTGTATCCCCAGCTGCTGCATCCCTCAAAGGGCGGAGTGATGCTGCCAGGAGCTCCGGGAGCAAAGACTCGCGCAACCGGCATTCAGAGCCGGAGCACGCAGCAGTAATGGCCGGGGGCAACAGCAAGGAGACGCAGTTTCACATCAAGGCTGGTGGCAAAGTGCCGGGGGGGAAGGCGCAAACTAACGGCGTTACTTCAGCGGACGAGCCTAGAAATGTGCAGGTCAAAGATGACGGAAAGAAAGTTGCTAAGAAGAGAGCAGTGACAGTGGACAGCTCCAAAGCCAAAACCTCTCTGGAGGCACTGAAAGTCAGCATCAGACAACTCAAGTGGAAAGAGGTATGCCAAACTCCTGTCTCGGTAGTTTGGCATCAATGGTGTGTGCTGAGTTTGAGTCCAGTTAATTTGTTATGTCTTACAACAAGCTTATTGTAATGCTCGTGTTTTGTCATCTTTATCTTTGAACTATTCAATAAGTTCGAGTGTATGTACACTTTTAAGAGTTCCAAGTTCTATGCACTGTATATATCAGAATTTTAGATGAATAAAATACTTCGTATGTCACAATGTAACCTAACCGGGCAACTGAGTATTGTTGAAAGATACTTTTAAAAATATTCTGCTGATGACATATTAATGAGGTTCCTAATTGCCTTTAGCCAGTGTCATCTATCCAGCTTGAGATACAAAATACTCCATGAATAATCCTTGTCCTCTCCACTTATCTCTGTAAAGTAGTTTTAAATATACATGAGAAGTCAGGGTTGGGCACCTGAAACACTGAGCTTACATTCATCACCACCTATACTGATCCATTGTAACGATACCCTGCAAGGCTCGAGTTTCCCTCAAAGCACCTATACAAATGTATATTTTACTATGGGCTGCTCTGTCAAAACTATGGTGAAATAAAAATGGATCTCCCAGGACACTTCAGTCTCACCTTCGTGAATAAATACAATGTACACCTGTTACTTTGTTACCCAGTATTCATAGTCATGTTAGTTTACAGATATATACCATATTTATATCTGCACCACAGAGTCTGTAAGCATTTTTCAAACGAGCAATGCAAACTTGATTGAAGTAGGTCAAATGGACTCAGTGTCGCGTGGGTCGGCCATTAAGAATTAATGGGAAATTAGTGCATATTCAGTGGAAAAGGCTTGAATATAGCATTCGTTCAGAGATTTCAGGTTTCTTATGGACGGTCATGATATTGGGCAATTTGGATGGTTATTGCATGATGAATTTGTAAAATATACCAGTGTGAATAGATGATATCCACAAATTATTTTTAATATATACACCATTATTATACCATATACTATATCCTAATTATTAAAAATTTTCAGTTATTTTTTATTATTAATCTCAGTTCTATATGCCTGCATGCTTTGGCATGTCATGTTCATGGTAAATGATTAACTATAATTAGGGATAATTCAGCAGGCTTGCATCTAAAGAGATCTTGTAGGTGAAGTGAAGCTTTTTGCTGATTATTAAAAAAAACTTTTCTTTTGCTGTTAACCTCGAGGACATGTGACGTGCAATTGTTACTGTGGTGTAATCTGGCCAAAAGCACAAAGGTATAGACCAGCACATCAGTTATCATCAGGGTTACTTCCACAGGCCTGCAGTGCAGATTCAAAGCTCAGCACTGTTCCAGAGGCATTCTGTCACGTTGCTGCACATTCACCCAGAGTGTTCTCTGGTGGGTCGATCAGCTGGCCGATACCAAGCAGGTCTCGATGCAGGTTTATTGTGTGATGCCAAATATTCTGACATTTTGAATGAATGCTTATGGTGCTACTATTCCGTAAACAGACAGAGGTTCACATTAAGCCACACGATTTGAGCGCTTCTCTGCAGAATTGCCTGACTTGTACGGTTTGACGCATTTTACTGCATTGTTGGAGTTCGTTGCATTTCTGTGTTGTTAAATCGCAATCACTGGATTTCATGAGATAATTTAAGAATGTTTAGAGTGAGATATTTTAAACTTTGCTTGCCCAGATATTGGCCAATTTTATTTGGCCTACTTCCATGATAAGACTAAAGGTTATAAATTTCAGCTGTGGTATAGTACCAAACATTGTTAGCGAACTAAATCTCACTTTTTTGTAGAATTTTTGTCAAGGTGCTGATGTTAAAAAAGTTTCCACTGAAATTTTTTGTTGTAGAGTTTTAAAAACTCAGTGTGGTTTTTACTGTTTGGTTTGAAATATGCCTGCGTCCTTCACTCAGCAGGAGTCTTTAATCTGACCACAAATCCTCTTGGATGGCTTCTCTCCATTTAGCTCTCTCTGATTTTCATGTATAGACATACATGGTCAAAGACAATGGCTCCTCATTTGGGCATTTGAACTCTGTGACATGGAATTGCTAGGTTGTAAAAAGTTTGCTATGTTGTCCCTATTTCTGCTGTGCAGTTTCCACTGGGTCGCCGCATGGCGTGTGATATTTACTGGCATGGAGTCTCCTTCCATGACAACGAGAACATTGTCTCGGGCCAAGTCAACAAGTTCCCTGGTAAGGTCAGGCCTTCACATATTGCTGTGAAGTGGACTGCTTGTATTAGTTTGATCTTATATGGGAATAAAAGGAAAACAGAGAAAAAATCAGCAAAAAAATGACCACAAAAACTTGGTTCCTGCATTTAAGATCAGTTTTTGTAGTGCATCATTTGTAGTAAAATGAGTTATTGCTGGAGCAATAATTTGATATTGAGATCGTAGCAGAAGAGTGTTCCACAGACCTGACTATTCACACCTGACATGAATGCAATAATAATAGACAAATATTCAGAAATATAAAGTCTGAATATTGATCTGTGACAGGAATCAAAAACATGGATAGCTTCGTATGCATCCATATTAAAAGATACTGTTTTGGATGCGAAATCCTTGCACATATTAAAATCCTTTTTTAGGAAAATTATCGTGACATCACAATAAGGCACGAGTACAGGTCGTAAAAAGAACACAGGCAAAAACAGAAGTTACACTTTTTTAAAATACAATACACCTACATTATTTGGTTGCTTTACCTAAAGCAAAAATGGTTGTCATATTTATATTTCATCTTTAATATCCTTCCTTTCCTGCACTGGTGCTGTCAATTTGTATACATGGTTTTAGTCTTGATTGTATTTATGTTTTGAGAAATCATAACATAAAACGTCAACCAGTAATGTATTGATATTAATACCCTCAATATCGGTACTTGTAGGCCTATTTGACATTTAACACACAGGACAGCCTGGAAAGCAGCTGAAACACACCACGGTACATTGATGCCTTTGTCATGCAGTATACCAACTTCAACTGTACTGAGTCAATGAAAGCTCGTCTTGGACTTTGTGTTCAAAGTATCAGTTAACAAACATTACCCTTTAAGGTGCCGGAGCCTTAACTGAGTCCACAGGGTTAAGATGACTGCTTAGCTGCTCTACTTCCTTATTGGTCAATGGCCTACAGTACTGACTGAGGGCATGCAGTGGTCTTTTATATGAAGCAACAGACGTTAAAGTCCCCCTCTTGTCACGGAAAATATTCTGTATATAACGTATGGTAAGAGTCCAGTTTTGCATACTTTTCCATTGGATTGCATTTGTTATGCTATATGTATGTATGAATAAATGAAGCCTTCTCGACCTGACCTTTCTCCCCATCGCTCGGCAGGTATGATCGAGATGCTGCGAAAGATCAACCTGAGTCGAGCCATGCGCACCATGCAGGAACTGTTCCCTGATGAGTACAACTTCTACCCCCGCTCTTGGATCCTCCCAGAAGAGTTCCAGCTCTTTAATACACAGGTGGATATTTGAATGAAAGTTTACGTGATGGATCCATAAAGCTCTCTGGAACTGGCAGATGCAAGTTACACAAATGTATTTTGAGTATATAAAGTACTGTACCTTTCGGTTATAGAAATAGGCACACATCTATCTCCTTCTACAGCCAAATCATTTATACAGATGTGTATTTTACTCGAGCATGTCAGGTGATGTCCCTTCATCAGTCTGCTACAATAGTGCCACTTTTTAAGCCTGAACCTACAAACTTTACCTTGGAAGTTTATCCTTAATCACAACATAACTTGCTGTCTGTATTGAACTACATTGTCAAGTAAAATTATTATAAATCAGTACTGCTATAGTCTTTTAATGCAAGTCACTGAAAAATAACTCAGATTGCAAATTCCAAAGGTAGCAAAATATAGATTATATTCACTGTACTTAATTTTGTAATGCTTTAGTGTTTTGTATTAGTTTTTGCTGGTTACTGCAGTCTTGTCTTGGTACCAACAACATGGAACATCAGCATTTATTTACAGTGACCCTGGCGATAGAGAAAAGTTTAAATGGAAGTTGGATCTGTTGTTATCTTATTACAACGATGAGACACATTAAATTTGATATCACTATATTAAAAAACATACGTAATACAAGTCATCTTCCAGTAGTGTCTGAAAAACATGATTTTGCTATTTAAATTTTGCTTGCATGGGAGACTAATTGTATATAAGCTTATAGCAAAAAGTTTAGATTTTAGGGGTTAGAATCTGGACAGTTAGGCAAAAGTGGTGGTCAGATGAGAGTCAAGTGGAACTTAAATCTCTGAGGTTATGTTGGGCATAGTCCCAGCATATCACCTCACCACTCAAAAGCTTTCCAGTCAAGTGTGGTGCTGCCAGCACAGCATGGTTCTTCTCAGTGGGGATGGCAAGGTTTGTTAAGACTGATGGGAGATGGAGAGGGACAAAATACAGGGCAGGCCTGTTTCAGTTTGCCGAACTGGAGCCAAGATACAGTGTACTACACCCAGTCAAAAGCCTGTCTTCAGTGCTGTTGAAAATCTTAGGAAGGATTCAAAATCTGGGGCCTTCACACAACATGAGAGTTTGACCATATCTGTCAAGAAAGGTTGCTAAAAATGGTAAGATTTCGTGAGCTGGTGGAACCTTTCCAAAAGTGTATCTGCATTGCTGCCAAAAGAGGAATTGTCCTCCAGAAAAAAATGGGAAATGCAAAATACTATCAACTAAAACTTTCTTCTTTTTTGGCTTTTACTGTTATTTCTTTGACACTGATTTCTTTATCAGTATTCAACACTTACACTGTCATTCGTTGGTTAAGTATCATTTGGTAATTTTAGAAAATGGGCCACTTTGAGAATTTTGTAAATGCTTGATGTGATTGTTTGATTCTAAGTGGTTTTGCTTTTCTTTTTATAGTGTTGTCTTTTGCTGCCCTAGGACCATCAGATAATTACTGTTTAGACAGAGTTAGTCATCAAGCGGCATTCTACTGTATTGTCTGTGGCAGGGCAGAGCTTTCTGACTCCCGCAGACTGCAATATATGCAAGCTTTTGTCCGCGTTAGATGAGCAGATTAATTTAATTTTAGTTTTACTTAATTATAGAAGTATCTTTTGTTATCTAATACTAGTTTTTGATGCTCAAAGTGTCAGAATTTGAAAAGAATACAGAGGCAAGAGTTGACTGAAAAAGCTTGTGCATATGGTCAGTCAGAATTTTACAAAAGCAGCCCTGGTAAGATTATTGTGTTACATTATATTTAGATTGTACAGCCTCATAGAATATACCTAATATATAGTTCTAAGGGACAAGTATACATAACATATGCTTCTACTACTACCAAAACAAAAGCAGGCATATACCTGGTCTATGATTAACTATAGATGGACTAGCTAATTAAAAAACTTAGATAAATAAATAAATGCATACATACTAGTGAAAAGATGGAAGATGCAGCCAGAAGGGGGCAGCAGATCTCAGTCCATATTTATTTGCACAGGGAAGTCGCTCACGTGGTTAGAAACTGCATCATGGCATTTACCAGCGGAAAGTATTAAAACGAAATAAATAAATTAAACGAAAGAAATAATAAAATGAGATAAATAAATCTGATATAGGCTCTCATTGACAGGTGTGGTGGAGTTCGAAGTGGATTTTGGGAGGGGGCAAGACTACTTTAGCTCCACCCACTTCAGGACATTTTTTTATATTACTTTTGCTGCTGTGATGCGACGATTGAGGTTCTACGTGTTCCAGTAGGTGTGAACATTGCAGTCTTTATGCTGACTGGATGCCTGGTTTGCATTGGGTTAAATCTGCCTGAAAATACTAGTACAAACGCATTTTAGTTCAGAGTGCTGCAGGTGGCAGTAGAGAGGCATTGATATATTTTTAAATTAATGTTTAAAGGGAAAAAGTACATTAAAATCACGCATTTATTTGTAATTTAAATATTTTAAAACAGTATTCAGTCAATTGGTGCACTTTTACAGCTTAGTAGATCACTTGCACTTTTAATATTTTATTATAAATGCTCTTTTTTGGTTTGTTTCATAGATCAATAACTAGGAGGTTTGTACTGCTCATTGTAGCTTAGTAAAGTGGTTTTGATGATTTCTGGCCGTAGTCTTTGCGTCCACAAAGTGAGACTGCTTTTTTGTTATGGTGAATTGTACTGAGTGCTTTTGTACTTTTCCTTTTAATTAACACAACCCAGCATGCATCACACTTTAGGGTTCTTGCTTTTAAAGGAAAACTACTCTTCCAGTTTCCTGGCAACCCAACAGCAAATACCCAGTGGGTCACTGAGTGAAACAAACGGGGATGTAGACTGAGGCACTTCCCCTCTCTGTTCCCTGGTGCCAGTCTGCAGAGTCCTCACACGGTCCTCCCGTAAGATGTCCTTGACAGCATTTTGCTTGACGAGCTTACAAACAAATGGCAGACAGTGGAGAACCGGATCCGACTCTGGCAGGACATGATGATCAGTGGCAGGCTGACTGTGGGAGAGGGGCCGCTTGGTTGGTGTCAGATACGTGTGTCACACCCTGCTGCGTTGTTGCCTCCTGACAAAGATGACGGCTCAGTATTTGTACTCCTCCTGAGCATGCATCATTTAGGAGCACTAACATGGGATACCACCCTCTGGCATCGCTGGCCTCAATCCGTCAGTCGCTTTTTTATGATTGGACAGAGCCTAGATTACTTCCTCTGGGACAACAGATTAGTTTAATTTTTATATCTGTATTTTCTTATATCTATCTAGTCATCTCCAAACAGCTTATCCTAGTCAGGGTCACAGTGGGGCTTGGAGCCCGAGTGTCTAACTCACATAATTAAACACTGTAGATGTGTAATCAATAAACATTTTGCACTGTTGAAGGTTTTCTCTGTAAATATGCTAAATTAAGACAATTTTACAGTATAAAGACCACTTATGAAGTCCTAAAAATGATAAACTTTTGGGCAATTTCACTGTATTTTGTTATGCTTTAAGTATTGTCAGGAACTGATTTATGTTTGATTTTAAGTGTCTGGCTCTCCATTTGTCCCCTACTGCCTGCTCTAAGAAGGCACAATATTCACATGATTTCTGCAGTATGCAGATTGCTTCTGATAACACCACGCGTCCACATACACCGATCACCCACAACATTAACACCACCCCCTTGTAGAACAATTGGCTCTTCCCCACAGCCAGATGGTGCACTGATAAAGGTACAAATGAGAAAGGCAATATAAAAGGACTGGCACAAGCTAACCAGAAGCAGGTCTATTGATCGCTCCAGGTCACTTGTCCATCCTGGCAAACCGCATCCACTCCTTCATGAAGAGTGTCTACCCCGATGGCACAGGTTTGTTCTAGCAGGATGAATTCCCTTTGCCATGTTGTTAGGAGTGTGTGCGAATGGTTTGAGGAGCATATACACAGTCTTGACATGTAATAAGCCTGTAATGACGCCTGTACAATTCACATACAGTCCTTTGTGTGTTGTAAACCAGGATGATGGACTATTTCAATTTCTGGGATTTCCGGAAAGGTTTGTTGTGAGCACACAGAGTAAGATGCAGTTCAAATTGCATGTAATGTCAATATGCCTCACGATATCTATTGACATACATGCATTTATTCACTGACAGCATCCTGAAGACAACATTCTGAAGACAATACAGATTCACCAGTTTACCTGAAGGATATTTTGGCCTTTGATGAGTGTCACAAGAATAAAGAATAAAACGAATGCTGTCAAGTAGCCCAGCTGCAGAAGTACTTTTGAGGAACTAGTATAGGTATTGGTCGTACGCTGATTTATTTATATTTTTAATTTGAATAAATAAGCTTCAGCATTTATATTCTCTCTGGTGTTTTTTTCAATTTGCTGCCACTGATTTTATCTACATAAAACTGGACGGGCACTCCTAAATTAACTGGCTACTCGTAAAGTTCAGTTTTTAATGGTCACACTTCAGCTGGTTGTGAATTGTTTGGTATTGCAGAGGTAGCTTTTTTAAAATGATTATCATAGAGAAAACAGTGAGCAGCTCGTGGTATTTTCCTTAAATGGAACATTTAAATTTCTCTCGGTTATTTTACAAACAACCAGCAGTGCCTTTCTGTCTATTTTCTGGAGGCAATCCCATTTCTAGGTTGTGTGTTTAGAAATTAGTGGCTGTTGGACTCACCTCTCTCCACTTTGCAGTACGATTAACTTTCTTGTCCTTTACTTTCTCCTTTATGGTTGTTATTGCGTGTTCGAATTGGGAAGAAGCTTGGGTATGTGGATTAGGAATTGTGAGGAATGAGTTTCTGTCGAGTTCTTGTCAGATGATCTGTGCTGTCGCCACACATTTATCACATTTTGTCTTGGTATCCAAGCTTTATGCCACCCATGGCATTTTACTCAGAAGGAAAACATAATTCCTGATTGTTTTTTTTAACTACAATATTGCTTGATAAAGTGGTCAATAAATATCTAGCTTTGCGGTGACTGTCACTGGATTAGACCTAGATTGTGACATTTTGATAAATGGTTCTTGTGGTTGCTTTGCCATTTTGAAACTACTGTTTTTGGTCATATGCAGGAACATTATTGATGTCAGCTTTTTTTGATCTTTTATTTAATGCACTCTTAAGCACTAGTACTTAAAGAAACCTCATTCTATATTTTATTTTTTTTTTTCTCAAAGCCATACCATTAGCAGTTAATGCTAGTTTGTATTGTAATAATACATGATTTATTTTCTTTTTGATCATAACATTTTTTAGTCCATGCAGCACATTATTTCTTATATTTCTTAATTATTGATTATAAAAGGGAACCCAGCCACTGGGGAATGTGTTATGTGTTTCTCCGTGCCAGTCCCAAGTCCAGATAAATGGGGAGGGTTACATCAGGAAGGGCATTCGATGTAAAATTTTTGCTAAATCAAATATGTGGACAAGAAAACAGATTTCCATACTGGATCGGTCGAGGCCCGGGTTAACAATGACCGCCACTAGTGCTGTCAGCCAACAGGGTGCTGGTGGAAAGTGGGCTACTGTTGGCCAAAGAAGAAGGAGCCGAAGAGGAAGGAGGGGGGAAGGCGTGTCTGGAGGCAGGAGGAGAGGAGGAAGGTTAGGAGAGTCGAAGTGAGGGTAGGAACCTTGAATGTTGGCAGTATGACTGGTAGAGGGAGAGAGCTAGCTGATATGATGCAGAGAAGGAAGGTTGATATATTGTGCGTGCAAGAAACCAGATGGAAGGGGAGTAAGGCCAGGTGTATCGGAGGCGGG
>JAACJT020000931.1:0-17175 GCA_009936485.2 Gymnarchus niloticus | reverse complement strand
AGACTGGCATCCCATCCAGGGTGTACCCCAGCCTTGTGCCCTGTGATAGACTGGCATCCCATCCAGGGTGTACCCCATCCTTGCGCTTGGTGCTCCAGATAGGCTCCAGGCTCCACTTCAACCCTGACCAGGATAAGCAATTGGAAGAAAGATGGATATAAATATAAGCAAAGCTAACTTAACGGTGTTTTCTGTGTGACACGTGCCTGGGGATGGCGCCCTGTCTGTCCTTCATGGTTCCTGCAACACTAGCCAGTGCCACAAAGATCTCCCACTGAGCGCTAACATCTGGCTCAGGCCTTGGGGGTCCAGTCAGCCCCCCTGCAGGAGCACTTTCCTCTCTCCGCGCCCCCATCACGACGCATCTTTACAGATTCGCAGTCCGTGCTGGAGCCTGCACGTCTGCTTAATTGGTTGCCATTAATTAACACTCCTGCGCTACTGGAAGGGAATCGGCCGCCATTAAATCAGAGATGTCGGACACTGGGGGCCAGTAATTAAGCTTGGTGAGAAAGCACCATTATTCCATTGATTGTGGATCTATTAACGAGCACAATACATTCCTGGTCACAGTGAGGACAGGTTCATTTGCGAAGAACATCATGGTTGAATACATTACACTGACATCAAGACCTGCTTTAAATAAACTAATTTTTAACAAAGCAGATTTTAGGACCCCCTGACTCTATCCATGATCAGCAGCTGGCTGATGTATGGATGGATGGATGGATGGATGGATGATGGATGGGTGGATTTCAACAGGGTGACAAAACCCAAAATTCTTTACCAATGAACACATAAAACAAGATGGAAAATTATACCTGCAACTTCATTTTTTAGCAAGCATTGTATGAAATATTTAAATCATATTTCAGGTTAGGATAATGATCAGTTACCACATTAAATGATGGGATGTGTGAAGGTTCATGCAAAGGTAGGGCTTTACGGTTTAGCACAAGCTGGCTGTGAAGTTGTGAGGATCATTCATGATCCTCAGCGCAAGGTGATTTGTGTTTGGCTGATGGGTGGGAGCATTTCCCGAGGAAACACGGGGCATCTGATGGACTCAAACACTGGGGGAAGTGGCCCCACGTGACAGGCTGCCTGACCTACATTAACGGCCCCAGAGATTTCTGGAACATTCGTCTCTTCAGACAGAGCCAGTTACCTTCCAGCTGAACAAGCACCCATTCCAATGATCATGTGGCACTTAGCAGACAGCCTGTGACACTGACCGCTGTGGCCAAGGTAACCTGGACCAAACAATGGGCTGGATCAGACTAATCCGTCAATGTGAGGGCAGGAGTGGAGGTGTTCCATTTAAAAGCAAGTCACATGTTATTTTCATGTTATTTTGTAGGAAAAATATAGAATTACATTTTAAAAAAAACCCTTATGAAGCTGTCTTTTAGAAATTGTGCTTTATAAAGGTTGAAGTCGAATCATCAAATATACACACATATTCAGTGGCCATTTTGATTTGGCAATATGATTTTTTTTAAGAGATGCAATTTGGAGTTTTCTTATACTATAATCACTTTTATCATCTTAATGCAAACTTTTTTAATCAGTTCACAATTATTTTAATGAGTCGACATTAAAACTCTCACTATAGCTCTAAATTTAGATGGATTAATTTAAAGCTTGCCAAAATGGTCTGAAATTAAATTAATTATTCATCTGAGCTCCCGATGATTGATTCAATTCTTGACAAGGTATTGCTGCCTTAGTTGGAATTTGTTTATTTATTTAAGTATAAGTTATTGTTTTTACTGCACATCTCTCAGAATATAGATAAACAGGTCTTCCCAAATAGGAACGTGGTCATAACATTTTTTAAGCAAATACATGATTTTAGTAGGTGAACAATCAAACTTATCTCAAGAAGAGGAGAAAGCTATAAGTTCTTTTTTTTATCTGAGCACTTTTGTAAAGGGAATAATCGTTTAATATTACGTGAATGGACATAATCAATACAATGAATGCATAACAGAAGTAATGAAAGCATAACTAGACAGGTATATGATTTGTAATGTTGTTTCACCTGTGCTCCTTGCAGGTAGGTAGGTGTGTTTTCCCTTCTCTGATGCCTTGAGGTTTTGCCTCTCTCAAAGTTCCACCTTGGCCTTATCGTAGTTTTTTACAGTACAGTTATTGTATCTCTGATCACTTTGCTGTCCTTATATGGTGTTCTCCATGTTCAAATCAAACAGCAAAATCTTCCTTTCTCCACGGAAGGTGGCACGCTGGTCAACATCATAGCCTTACAGTGCCAGGGGTGGGGGTTTGAGTCCCACACGTGTCTGTGTTGAGTTTGCAGCTGTTTGCCCACGTTTCCTTCCGCAGCCCAAAAGTATGTAATTGGTTGAACTTGTGCCTTCAAATTGCCCACGTAGCGTGTGATGGGCTGGCATGGTGTCCAGTGTGCCCACCTGCCCTGCGGCTCATTGGAGCCCTGTATGGATGTAGCAGAGTGGAAAACAGATGGATTACTACGTCTCACGTGAGTAGCCGAAGCCTCGCGAGTTTTACACGGCTGATCCGTGTTGATTTTTTGATACATCTCCGGCAGTTGACTCAGAGTCGTTTTGGAGAAAACTGACAAATATATAAATATCAATAAAAGTGAAAGTACAACCATCAGTCACGTTTTATCTGTGGAGATTTTATAGATGCACATCAAATATGCAACAACACCCTTTATGTCACTGTGATACTGGTGGACTTTAAACGATCATTACTTACACCAATCAGCCCTCTGGATGAAGCCCCATCACCGCCTTGTGAGGAGACAGTAAGGCAGGTGGGGACACACTGGACCAATCAAAAGGAGGGGCTGCTGGCAAGCACCCAAAGGCTCCTGGGAAACTGGCCTGTACATCGGATTTAACGAGTAAAAGATTAATCGCAATTCTTCCGTGGTCTAAAAGCACATCCCTGGACGAGCTCCCGTTACAAAGAGAACAACAAGACAGTTTGCAAAATGAGAATCTGTGTGTCATTCGGGTGCTAGAACTTCAGACAACAGAACGGTCTCATAAGTCATGGGTTGCTCTTTGCACACTTGGCTCGGTCATAAAGGGTCTGGGAGGTGACCGCTGGCTAATTCGCACATATTTTCTAAAAATCAGATCTTTCGAGGTGATATTGCAATTATGATGCTTTAAGTGCAACTATAATGATGATCGGCACTCGACGGTCACTTTATAGAAACCCTAACTGTGGCCAGCACCGTGAAGGAAAAGCTTTGGCCTTCAGAACCTCTGTGTCTGCCTGTCTGTGTGTCTCAGGGAAACTCAGATGGGATACGGGAAAGCTGCATTTGGATGTCTTTTTGTAAATGGAAAATAAAAGTATTTCATCTTAAAAACCCCCGTGAAGGTCAATGAGTTGTGTGTTCGGAGAAGCCATTCTGATCTGTTATTCTCGCACTTGTTGCCATCCTGACTGTTTTAATGAGTCTTGCCGTTCTCCCCTGACCTCTCTCGTTAACGAGGTTTTTTCGGTCACCGAAATGCCGCTGACTGGATATTATTGTTGGCATACGGGACTGATCGGCTGTCTTCACCGTGATGATATTCAATGGAACGTCTCCAGTCTGTCTGCATGTTGCATGCTCATTCACTTCTTGTATGCTTTTGTGTTGTTGTTGTTTAGTCACGCGGTCGTGTCCGACTCTTCGCGACTCCATGGACCACAGCACGCCAGGCCGCCCTGTCCTCCACCACCTCTCGAAGCCTGCCCAAACTCATGTTCATTGATGCTTTTGTAAGCAGGTCCAAATAGTATTCTGGTCACTGACTGCAAATTACATATTATTATAAAACATTCACTGAACTTTTATAGGCAAAATAAGTAATTATCAGTCCATATGTACATACGCAGATATTTAACTAATTTTTGTTACTATACCTTTTTCATCTTAATGAATACTATTATTTGAGCTGCATATCTGTTATGAAAATTGACAAAAAGTAATACCATTCAAGTATACGAGACAAAGACTTTGCTGCAACAAACAGGGCTTCACAAATTACATGCATAAATGCGTTAAAATCGTAAAAGTGCTCATAAGATATTCATGATGTATTAAGTAAGTCTCATTAAGCAGGCAGTGACAAATACCTCCCATTAGTCATGCAGAATGATTTAAGTTTCTCAGGGCTACACGTGTGGGAAGTTGTCGGGAGCGGTCGATGTAAGCTATTGTCCCACATGCTGAAGCAGGAATGAGGTCTCCACCAGCCCTGGGCGCGTTCCACGTTCAGTAAGCTCACACTAATTAAGCAGGCCAAAGCACAGCTCACGCAACAGCACCCCCTACTGGCACCAATTTGTAGAGCGCCTGAAAACAATATATGGCTCCCAGTTCTGCCTTGCATGCCCTTGCGGTGCTCTCTTCTGGTCATCCACACTTTCTTTTCTTTCCCCACATGTCTGGATGTTGCCCAGCATGGGCGCTGCATGACGTGGATGCAATATCAGTTCTGAGGATTCAAGCGTGACATCCTGGATGTCAAGATCTTCTTCCAAGGATCAGCTCGAAGAATGAGCTAGCTGATCGTGGTGCTGACCACAATCTACAGTTTGCATCTACAGTAGTCTAATATCTTCCCTGCACTGAATAATGGCAGCATTCTCTAGTTGGCCAGTTGACCTCAGACCCTCTGAGGTTCTTTTCTCTTCACCGAGGAGTTTTGGGTTCCTCTCCTCTGCTGTCTCCTGCCCGTTTTCATTTTCATGAAAATAACATTGCAACTTCTACACACTCCCGTTAAGTGCCTTGGGGGACTGTGCTGGGAAAGACACTATAAAAACAAACTGAACTGAGCTTAGCCTTCATCTTGCCTGCCGTGTAACTACAGCGCTGAAAAAAGTGACTCAGCTGACAGAATCATTGCTCTTGGGTCAGGGACAAGAGGCGTCTTCTGTGCGAATTGAGCGCAGCTAGCCTGGTTTAGCAGGACAGCCATAATTGGACAAGGCTGAGCAAATCAAAAGCGCACCCTTGGCACTGCACCGAGCACCTGCCAGAGGCCAGGGGTCTGAATTCGGAAACGCCCAGCCATTCCATCAATGGGCGACAGGCCTCCCACACGGAGACTCGCTGGGAAGAGGAGCCTGCGGGTTGACAGGAGCGTGTATGTGCTGGAACGGAGCACATTGCTTTTGAAGGCTGCTTGGCACACGCTGCTGTATGGGGAGACACAGCACACAGACAAATGTGAGTGAGAGCCGGCTAGAGATGTGCTGGGGCGGGGGCAGGAAGATGAAAGGAAAAGAAGCTCTCGTTGTTTCGATGAGGGAACTCATCACTGCAAAGAGAACACACGTCACTTACTGGAGCAAGATGTCGCATTTTGACATTTGCATGCCTGGCCTAACCCCCCAATGCACCCGAGGCAAACTTCACATGACCTTCCTCGAGTCTGGGCTTATTAATTTTGCCTTGTGGTCTCCTGCATGCTTCAGCCAATCCTTTAATGGATTCTCACCTTAAAAGAATTCGGGAGATGTCGTGATGGGAATAATACCCAATAACATCATTAAGCTGGAACGTGAAGCAGAGAATAAGGTTATTAACAAATGTCTGAGAGACACTGAGGTATCACTGTAGGTTTTTTTAAGGAGTTAAGTTCTACAGGTGCCCCACTCTGGGTACCATACACCTGGACACGACATTTTGACACAGTTAATCTTCATGATAATTATTTAATTTATCAATACCAAACACACAATTGCTGCCTCAGTCTGAGGTATACACGTAGGCACAAATCATTAAGGTTCAGTTTTTTCAGAGATGGGTGTAGGTGACAGACTCATGGGGCTGCATGAGGCTAATAGAATGTAATGCAAATATTTTGTGAAGTCTAAACATCACTGGAGGAACCAGCAAGAATGTCTGATGAAGTCAGCTTTGATCATGGAGCCGCTTAGAAAATCCCCAGAAAATCAGTTTAATATCATTTCATAGAAAGCGACAGTGCCTCAAATGTAAGCTACAGCGAGGAGTGTGTGTGTGTTTTATTGAATCCCATCATGATAGTACTTCCTGACACTTTTTCGTGTGACAGTCATGTATTGATTTTTGGCCAATGAGCAGCGGCGGACAAAGCAGGAAGCAGTTACCAAAATAGAGCTGAGACCTGAAGGTTGAAACATCACATTCCAGAAAAGAACTAAATTTCTTTGCAAAGGGCGCAAATGGATTGAGTGTTCCAGCAAAGCACTCAAGGCAATTAATCCATGGCGAAGTCAGCGCCGCACGATTCCCGTGTCCTCCTGACATCACCGGTCCACTTCATGTAGATGACGTTTTAGCAGGCCACAGACAGAAACCTTGTCATTGTCACAGGTGATGGAGAGTCTACAGAGGTCTACTTTTAACTTATAACCAATACACTTTATTTTTTTTTCTCCGCAGACCATTTGCGACGTTAGTCACAGACACCGTGGTGTTACAAACACGCCAAGTTATCCTCTCACCATTTGTGCATTTTCTGCATCATTTTATTTTGAATGTAATGTATGTGCAATTCACAAATCTATTTCCAATGCTGGCTGCTCCCAGCTTTTTCTGCAGTCGGAAGTGGGCCTTCTCAGAATCTTATTTGTTGTGACATGCCAAAAATGCCACGCGGTTTTAGTGCCGTCAGACCTTCCCACACCGTACGTGTGTGGGTCGCAGCCCACTGTGTCACAATGGAAAATTAGCATTTATTACGGCCGTACATGCGGGGCTACGCCGACAGATTGGAAGGTTGTTTATGTGACACAAGATGCAAAATGGTACAAATAAAAAATGAATATTTACTCAATCAGTATACTGCACTCAAAACGTATGCGACCTGTTAAAAGCGATCCATGTACAAAGATACTACAGGAAATTGATATCAGCAGCAAATTTAGTCACCTTTTGAAATCAGAAGCCACCATCTTCCAGCTAGATATCTCGTATGACTCATATTATATCTGAGATGAGAATTCTGGGGGTTCAGAATCAGTCAGCATTGTCATGACACAACAAATGCAAGGGCTTGGTGCTGTTTACCTTTCGATTCTCAGATGCACAAGTTGTGCTATTTCCTGCCTCCCTTCCCTCGCTGTCATTATAAATCAAAAGTGGACGACCCAGCGGGAAATCTGGGATACTTAGAACAAAAGTTCAGCTTTCCTTTCGCTGTGGAATAAAGTGAGAAGACTTCTTCTTCTAAGTGCCTTGAAAACTTGTTTTTGGTTACTGTTTCTGTCTCATTATGAAAAATGTGAATATTCCAGACAGATGGACCATCATCTGGGCCAGATCTCCGTGGTCCTCTCCGTCTTTAATGCTAAAGTATGAACCACTTTGAATCATTAAACTACAGCATAATTAATGAAGCCTCAGGCCTTGTGAAGAATGGTGACATCGAACTTGTGAAATAGTACAGTCCCGCTTCATACTATCATTCGTTTTTCTCAGAAAGATGACTTTAACTGCAGCAGATACTAAAATATACCAACGCCGGTGGCACGGTGGCTCTCAGGCTGCTATAGCAGCCTTGTTCTTCTCTGTGTGAGTGGGTTTCCTCTGGGTGCTCCTGGTTCCTGCCATAATCCAACGACGTGTCTTTAGATTAACTGGTGTCCTTGCCGCCTCAATCCCATCCCCCCGATGTGAGCCTCTACCGGACAGGCAGAAGTATGATTATGTGCAACAGCAGAAGAAAAGCCAAAGTTTTGGCTTCAACTCAGTAATTAAAGAAACCCTGAAATTTCCTGAAAAGGCAACACACCCCCCCCCGAATACGCCACGCAGTCGTATCGATTCCACGTTTCTTAATAAAGCGGCGTTCGCTTTAGAACTGCGGGTCTCCTCAGAGGTTTTGGCAAAATGCGAAAAATACACGCTAAGCAAAATGACACTTGCAACATCAATGAAATAAAAGTGGAGGCTTTGATCATAACTAGTCAGCACAGGCTCCCAGCCGAGAGCAGCTTTTAATAACAATCCCTGAGGTAAGCAAATGAAGGGTTAAAAAAAAACACTCTACGTTGCAATCTGATTCATGGAAGCAGGTAACAACAACACTGAGTATTAGAGGATTTAACCTGCAAGAAAGCAGAACAAAGCAGGATTTTAAAGATATGAAATCTAAGGCCACCTATAGATCTATCTAGAACAAAACCCGTGTTTTGAGTTTCATTGAGGATTTACAAAAGGTATTCTTCTGAGAAATTCCCAGCACGGATTTATTGCTAAAGGTTACGGGTTCGTCTGTTGGAAAAGGTCTTGTCATTGAGTTTTATGCATGGGTCCAGCAATTATGCTGAAGTGATGAGCCGTGTACTTTTCTAAAATGACATGCCTTTAAAGAGATTATACAAAAAAAAAAAACATGGCAATGTCTCTGCAGCCCTCTGCTTGTGTGAGAATCTAGCCTCAGATAAACTGTACAAAGCACTTCTACTGGAAAGAAATTTGATTGTGGGCCAATATTCATTTATAGTCTTTGGAGTAGTCCAGGGTCATATAGTCAAAGCCCAGTAAAGCTGAGGATGTATGCAATATCCACAAATTATCTTACATGACATATTAAAGCCGTTGGGTTTTTTCTGTCCAAGCACCTGTCTGAAAAGACAATTGAATGGGAAGTGTTTTATTCTGATATGGTGGGTGCTTTACTGTCCTCTGATGAAGAGTCGATACAAGATTAAGTTTAGATAACATCCCTTTTTCACGGAGAAATATAACTCAGCCAGGTCCACTGGTGTAAAATTACAGGATACAGAAACATACACTGGAATATTTTGTAAAAGTTTTGTGGGAAAACGTATTAAAAGTTTGTATTTCAGACTGAGTTATGTTGAACTAGGGACCACCCTCTGAATCCAGGTTATTTGTCCTCTCATGCACACAAAAAAATTTAATGTTGCCGGGGGTAGAAGTGCCATTTTATATGGAATTAAAGAAAATTGCTTACCTGACACTTTAATCCAAACAGGCTTACAAAATTTCCTCCTTCTATACAGTCGGATATTTACTAGAGCAGTGCACTGCTGTTGCACTCAGGGTTACTTAGGTAGAAGCCCCACCTATTACTTGAAGGAACTTGATTCAAATGTGAAGTTCATGCTTGTTCCTCTACATCACCTCCGACCCCTACATGCTATTCGGAACCCCAACGGTACGTAACTGGATCGAGGATGGAAATGAATGTGAGCTCAATGGAAATTCCACACCAGCAGAACTGGGCTTAGAACCCACAGCCCAGATGTGTGATATTAGATCAGGTCTTAAAAGAATGTCCTCCGACAACAGGAATTCCAAGGCTCCTGAAATTCGAATACGAGGACACATCGGTGTCGAGCGAACGTGGAAGTGAAAATATTTGTTTGAGGGAGTGACGTCACGTCTGCTCCAGGTGTTAATTCCTATAGAATCTGGTTCAGAGACATTCTGAGTGTACAGACAGTAAACGAATGCAATTTATCATTGCCTATTTCAACAGAAATTGTAGTGTATAAATCTATATGTAACAACAAAGAAGTAGGATCAATCCATAAAAATCAAACTTTATATATATATTTATTGGAATTTGAATTAGTAAATTACTGCTTGTTCGATGATGGACTGACATTTCCATCTAGGGTTAGTATTCAGGTTAGTTGGAGTTACTGTCCCTGACCTTGTGCCCTGTGGTACCTGGGATAGGCTGAGGTCCCCTGTGACCTTGTCCAGGATATGCATTAGAAGATAAATGGATGTCTACACATCTCCACTGCTGGCTCTGTCAGTTTCTCTGTTTGGTGCTCGTTTCGATGTGACAAGTCCCGTGAATGTCGGTGATGTTCAGCGTCCATCTTCTGATTGGCCGTGTCATCCATATCGGTTCTTAGAACGTTCCAGATTGAACGGATCGATACGTGCTTCACAGCTCAAGCAATCAATGTGTCATATTAGTTATTTTAATCTAATGTTGCTTAAATGATTAACCTTTAATACTAAATGTTAATGGCAAATTAGGATAGCATTTCCATAAACAGCAATAAGTCTGTGTTCACTCCTGTGGATATGGAAAAAACAACTGAATTTATTAAAATCTCCAACACAAGAATAGAGCAGTTTGTGACAATTGTAACATTTCGATAGTATTACGTTAGATGCTAGTGTTAGATACATTACATACAGGATGTGATTGTGTAGGACTCCTACATCCTTCAGGCCCGAGTTGACTGGGTTTTTAATGTTTTGCTGCAACAAGGTTTATCTGAGACATAAGAAGCAATTTTAGTCAAAAGAGTGGAGCAAGATTGCGGTTTCAGACTGAAATTCTGACAGCGATGCACTTCTTGAAGGCAGTGCCTTATATGGACTCAGAGACGCAGTGCTGGATTTAGCCTTCAGCTTGAAGCTGCACTTTGGCCGCGAGTCTCTGGCTTTATGTCCATAGCGGCCAGTCCAGTGAGAACACGGAGGCTACGTTGGCACGTCTCGTCAACAGGAGGCATGTCAAAGCGTGCCAGACTCGGTGGCTGTGCCAGCTTCCTCTTGCTCGGCTTTCCTTTTATATTCTGCCCACCCAGGCCCAGGAGGAGACGAGCGGTGATGCCGGCCAGCAAGTCATGAGTCAAGAGGCCTTCTTAGAAATGGTGACTCATGAAGGGCTTTTCTCGCTGATGAGACTACGCTGGATTCCTCAACAGCAGCCCCCCCTCCCCCGAGGAGTCACTGCCGACCCACACAGAGGCTTTGACTCGGAGCCGCTAGACTCCTCTTCAGTTGTGTCTTCCTTAGAGCAGCTCCTCTATAAGAAAATGACAACGCTGTACTTATTTCAGAAAGTCACATACATCTTAGACAGAAACCTGCATTTCCCATGTGCTGAGTTTAATTCTCAATCACATACCGATCTTCAGACCCAATATGAGGGAATCATGTGTATTTGAACTCCTTTCTTGCTCTCAAAAATAAAAAAAAATAATTTCTGCCGGTTAAGGAAAGACAGACCCTGGAATAGAGAGATGGATGAATCGATGGAGAGCTGGATGATTACCGTACGGTATTAAACCATCATCATCATTGGGCTGTTCCTAATGGCAGAGGGTCTTCACAGAGACACTAAACACATTACACAACAGTCCAGGATGGTCAAAGTGCTGTACTCATGATGTTTGATTTTAATAAATATAACAAGCAAGTAAAATAAGGTGAATTTCACTCTGGAAAAAAAATGTGCTGTAAATCAAGCTGGCTACACAGATATGGGGACATTTTATCCACAAACAAAATGAGAGAGAAAAATAATGCAATCTTGATAATTTACAGTACATGTCAGATGTCAAGCTTTACAAAGGTTTAAATCTCTAATCACAGTTTTGTTTTCCGGCCTAGGAAATTAAGTTTTGTTTAGCAAAGCATATTCGTCAAAACAGCAGTGACAATGGTGAATATTGTGAGTTTTGCAGGAGTGAATTCAGGTGTGTACTCACCTAATATTTGTTCTGCTGATCGCTGTACTGATCACTTTCGTAAAATACTGGGTCATTTACGAGTCGTCTTTCAGACTGAAAGAAATATTCCACGTGCCTTCTGAATGACAGCGCTAATTAGAAAGATCCCAAACCGTGACCTTTAACCCTGCAGGTCCCACCCATCTCACTATATATATGTTTGTTATTAAGGCAGCATTTTAACCTGCTTGCAACACAGACAGTTCTGTGTCGTGGGTGTCAAATCATTTGCATTAAGTAGCTTGAGGATTGCGTCGTTTAGCCGTGTGGGCAGTGTGATACTGAACATGTGGAAAGTTGAAATCCTCAGCCAGTGTCCTTGTCTTTCCAGCTGGGGACAGGTTCATTTGATGCAGTATGTACTGCGTCATGCTGTGAGTCATTGGCAGATGACGACTGGGACAGGAAGAGGGTGAAATTTGGGTGAGTTTTCTGGTTAGCACAGCAGTTAATCCCCAGCCCACAGGTAACCCAGTTTATTAAACCGAGTCTGGATTTTCAAAGAGACTGAGGAGCTTATTGGAGGTGGGAAGTCTGTGTGTGTGTGTGTGTGTGTGTGTGTGTGTGTGTGTGTGTGTCGAGGGGGGTGGTGGTGGTGACATGCTGGCATGAATCCTCTGTTTTAGTTTGTTGTATTTAAATGTTTTTAACTCTTTTTCTGTTGCAGTACCCCTCTGTAAGTCCTTTGCCATACTTCCTGTCACAGTAATTTAATCGATTGTCGTTTGATACTATTTTTCATACTTGTATTTTTGGAATAATATGTTTAAGATAATATTAGCAGTTGTTTTACGAAGGCCACTTCAGCATTTGTCAGATTTTATTGGGATTTTTTTTCCCGTGTGTACATACCAGTGCTTAGACATGCACATTTCTAAACAAAATGCATTCCACTTTTTACAAACGTCGTAAAGTGCAGTTATGTAAAACTGAACAATACGTCCTTGGACATTTTACAGCCATTGATTTTCAAGGTGTGCCACAGACAGGAAGATGATCAAACCGCTGTCTTGCACATGTAATAACGAGCAATTCAGTGACTCACCACCCCTGTTAAGTGAATCGTTTCTGGATAGCTGAAGAAATCGCAGCAATTTTGTTAGGGGAGCTCATTGTGTCATCGAATCGGTGAGATTTCCAGTTTACTCTTCATCAAGTGATTCTATGTCTTTTTTAAGACAGGATCAGAATGAGGATTGTTATCACTAAGAACATTTGCATGTACAAGGAATCTGGCTGGCCATGTTGGTGCAGACACGTGACATAAACATTTAAGTATAACGACGCTGGACAATGACACGAGGTACATAACCTTCACAGTATCATCCAGATGAATTCTGGGTGTTAATGATGCCCATCTTACAGAATGCAGGGCTATTAGAAACGTGCTATTTAAACAAAACATACTATTATTATAATCCAACAGATGTGAGGTAGCAAAAATGGGGATTTGATATTTTGTAAATTTTAGGCAGTTACATTTCAATGCTTTATTTTATATTTTGACTTTACTCTCAGCAAAACTGCAGTCAGTGCCTCTGGCCTTTTTGCTCCACAGAGAAACAACACTTTCATAAAAACTGAAAGGAAATATTGCCCTTATTCCTACCGGCCTCAGGAATTTATTTCAGGTAAAGATTATGTTAGTCAGCTGATAAAAATGTTTATTAAATAAAAGTATTATATAGGACAGTGAGGAGGAGGGGTTTTAAAATATCAATGATTATTTTAGGCAGAGTCGCCGTGCCTGGAGATGCTAAAGACCAGAGAGAGTGACGGCAGGAAGAGAACAGTGAAGAATTCTGGGACATCCACCGCAGATAAGGATGAAAAAGATGCAATTTCTCAATTTCATGTTAGAATGGGTGTACACAGTCTTGTCTTGTAATGATAATACAGTTGAAATGACTACTGATTTAATTTTTCCTGTGTTTTTATTACCAGCTCCTTTTTAGTAAAGTTCACTTCAGTTTGTCTAGCTTTTAATTTACTTCACTCCCAGCTGCCCTCAACAATTACACAGCGGCACGCCTTGCTGTTATATGTAAGTTTAATTTAATCACGTTCCGGAAACCTCTGGCTTTATTAACTAAGTATTAGAGCTAGGCCATGGTTTTTGGGAAGGCTTGGTTAACCCGTCTGACTCACAGCCTGTTCTGTACACAGCTTTGAGAAGACTGAAGTGCTCCAGTTCTCCAAGGGTACAACAGCATGACTCCAGTAGAAGTGGAAACTTAAACAGAACACTGCCAACTGGTGAGAATATTAACTTGAGCTGTCCTCCCGCTGTTTATGCATTTATGCTCTCATGCTTTTCCCCAGTTAAGCTGGGATTTTCCATAATCACCAAAATTATGTCTTTAGCATCTTCTGAAATGTTATCCTAATGCTTCCTTTATATTCTGCCAGACTTTGTCCTAGCGAGCCAATGTGACAACAGGCAAGCTTATCCCAGGGTAATTCTTTTTGATATGAAAGCTACGTCCGCTCCTGTCTTCACCAGTCTGCTGCCCTTCTGCCACCCTGACTAATTGTCCAGTTTCTTACCCACAATGCTGTTGTGCTCTGAAGTTTTCTTCTAAATCAAAGACTTCAATTCCAGCCTTTGTAAAACAACAAGCATTTTGAATGTGGGCCAAGGATTTGTGTATAGAACCAGGGTCACTTACAAATATGTTAAAAAGTTTTATATCTAATATGATGTAATTATAATTACATTAAACTGCTACTAGGTGATATATTAAATGAGGTTTGTCCGTGGTTTTGTGCCCCACTACATCTTGACTTTTAAGTGAAAATATGAAGCTAATCTTAGACAATCCTAGAACCTTCCAGAATGTTTTCAGAATGTGCAAGTGCTTTTGTTTAGATTACTATTCCCAGTTCACATCCCAGACTGGGCCTGTTGTACACTTTGAGAAGTTTCAGTATGCATTATACCAGGCTGACATTTCTTTAGTTGGATTTAAGATAGGATTAAACTTTATTAATCGCCGTGGAGGGAAATTGCTTCGTTCTGTACCACAGAAAGGGGATACACCAAAGAGCAACATGTAGAAATTAATTCATAAAAGACATACTAAATTTTAAGATGGACAATAGGTACAAAAGGAGATGTTTCAATGCATGTTAACTGCAAGAATGAAATGCTGTCTGCCTAATGCGGTATAAAATCTAATCTTTATTCGGAGTGTTTTTAATATTACATTGTTTATTAAAATACTGAAGACCAAGTTCATGCTAACTTTAACAGTGTGAAAAAAACGTAATCTCACATTCATGAAATAACCAATGGTTTTGACAAGCCAGAAAAGTGGAGGGAAAATGCAGTGGACACATTCTACCTGGGTAATCACCAGCTATAATGCAATTGCACAGAAAAAAAAACAAAAATACATACACATTTTAATACCCCTTGGACTTAACACTCCAGCAGTGCACCCCTGAGATGAAGAATTCTTCTGGAGAATTTCCTGTCACTTTCTGCAGAGCACATTTTCTAATCAACCTTTTAATGGTTTGGCCACCAAATTGTGCTTTGTTTTTAAATGCAAACACTTAATAAATTGGCACTTCACTAAAAAGCTGAATTAAAAATTGGGAATTCTAGAATTTGGTTCATTTTTACATTTACAAAAATATCTAAAAAAACACTAGCGGAGGAAATATTTGCAAAGAAAATTCTCCAGGTAGTATTCTGATTGTGGGAAAAATGATGACATCATCAGATAATAGAACAACCCAGACACCTGACCTGGATAAGTGGGTAGAAGATGGATGGATAGATTGATGGATTGATAATAAGAACAAAAAACAAGACAACTAATTATATTAAAATAGGTAATTGGTCATTTTCAACAGGTGCTATTCAATCAGTAAAGAATATTGGGGCACTAGAACACTTGATTTACTTTGCGGGGTCACGAATCTAGATCGAGAAATCGGGACAGGGCATCTATTCTTGAAAATTTCAGCTTAATATAAAAAGGCCCGTAAAACTTCTGATTGATACACTGTGTTTTGGCACTAACCACAGCACAAGGACATTGCATCATGGGATTCCTTGAGAACTATAAGCAAGCCTCAACTTCCTGAAACACTCTGGTCATGTCACTCTCAGCTGAAGAGGTCTGTCGTCCTGGAGACCACCTTCCAGACCAGGAACAAACACAGCCAGAAAAAAAAGATTCTGCAGAGGGCTGCCATGTTAGAATTTAAATTCTGGAAACTGTATAACTATAACTGCCTTCTAAGAAGGTAATCGTCTCAATGAAGCATTAAAGAGGTCCTTTGATATTGTCTTTTTATTGTGTATCTAAATATATCATCATGGTATTATAATGTTTTCATTCACCTCTTTGTATTGTCTGTTAAAATATACAGCTGGGAGGATAATTACAGAAAAAGTCTCCTATCTCTTATGCTGAACCAGCTGATGGATTATACCTTTAACGTAAAATAAGACTGTGTGATGGTGCGAGGCGGAGTGTGAGATTGATGTCTGCCCCAGCGGAACCTTGTGTTTCTTGTGTTTTCGTGAATTTGCATGATTTTCCTGTGTCCACTCTCTGTCAACGTACTGTCCTGCCCCACGTGCCCCACCTTAACTATGCACGCACCGTGTTCACAGACCACTTTCCTACGTATCAGTGTGAATAATGAGACTTAAAAACCTTTGCTGGGTGGGATTAAGCCACACTGCCAATCACTGACTACCTTTGAGCTCTTCTGGGAGTTAAATTAAGGCAGTCTTTTTTGTCCGATGTGTGAGGTGGAGTGATGGCATGCTATTCCTCTGCAAAGCAAAAAACACATAAAATACACTTAGTAATTTTCACATTTCATATTAATTCATACATTCAACAATTTCAGACATTTAGTATCTCATCTCATAAATTGCAATGAAAATACAAATAAAAACATTTGAGAAAACATGTTTTGCCTAGTATTACAGAAATCTGACTGTATGATACTTATTTTAAAAGTATAATTCAATGAAAGCACATTTAATCTTCAAAAGGACTGTAGGTTTTATAAAAAGCTCACAAAGTACCTTGCAGCTGAAGACTACTGATGTCATTTTAAAAAAGGCCTTCGATTGGCCATGATTCCTACCCCCCAAGTTAAAGCAGGCAGTGTTGGAGAATCAGAGTTTGATCTTAGTGCAGGAAGAGTTGCATTTCGATAGACAAAATATCATCTGACTGTGCTAAGCAGTTTCTAGAGTTCACAGACCACCCTTGTCTTGGTATAGCTTGGTATCTCTAATCGCAATATATACAGTAAGTCAGCCAAATAACACTTGCGTGCTTTTTGTTATGAATTACTAATAAACAACCAGCCAAAGAAATAAATATGTCCACCATGACATGAAGTAAAAAATTCCATCCATCTATCTGTCCACCCATTCATCTTCCACTTTTCCTGGTCAGGGTTGTAGCTCAGGCATCATAGGGCACAAGGCTGGGGTACACCCTGGATGGGGTGCCAGTCTATCATAGGACACAAGGCTGGGCTACACCCTGGATGGGATGCCAGTCTATCACAGGACACAAGGCTGGGGTACACCCTGGATGGGATGCTAGTCTATCACAGGACACAAGGTTGGGGTACACCCTGGATGGGATGCCAGTCTATCACAGGACACAAGGCTAGGGTACACCCTGGATGGGATGCCAGTCT
>JAACJT020000930.1:0-17177 GCA_009936485.2 Gymnarchus niloticus | reverse complement strand
CACACACACACACACACACACACACACACACACACACACACACACACACACACACACACACACACACACACAGGTGATACAGGTAAGGCTTCATCTTGGCACACGCGACTCCTGATTCACAGACTGACTCATTTGTGCGTTTGGAGGAAGGTGAACCTTCTGTCAGATGGACACGGTGATACTAAAGTTCAAAAATAACTAATTATTAAAGCTTCTGGAAGAAATTGGGGGGGGGGGGGCAGTAACAGTCTCATCCATTAGTGAAGTTCATCATCTGTTCCTCAGAGTCCCCCCCCCCCATCGGAGAAGCTCATTACGGCCTTTCAGACGAGGTCCGTGTTTCAGGGCAGCGGACAGGCCTTTGTGGCTTTGATAATCAGCTGCATTCCTTTGCATAGAGCTGTCTTTCTGGAAGAATGGAGAACTTCAGAGCCACTTTGCACTGTCACACGCTCCCCGAGGACTGGGGCGTGGGTGACAAAGGGCTCCATGGGGAAAACGTGTCACCGAGACAACGTAGTAACACCTTTCCTAGAGGACAGGCACTCAGCTAGACCTCATTAAGGTCTCCCCTCCCCCACAAAGAACATGAATCACCCCACATCTCTTCTCTCTCGGGCCTAGTCAGCCGTGATAACTGCCTGCATGATGTTGTCTCACACCTCTGGCTTATTGATAAGGCCACAACAGGCCCATCGGTACCAGAACATCACAACTTGAACTTGCAGCAGCCTCTGATTCCTACTCCATCGTCACTTTTAATAGAGCCAAGTCCTATTTAACGGGACTACACGTGTTTCATGTCTCAGTTAGTTGCCCACGCCGATAAACAGATCCCGATACGTCCCCACCTAATCGGAAATGTCCTGCCTGGGTCAGAGGGTATCAGTTAAGGTGGTCGCCCCAAGGCTGCACCCATACCTGGGGGGTCCCTAAGGTCTCCAGCTGCTCCAGGAGATTGCTCCTGGCCAGGGTGACCTCCGACTCCAGCTTATCGTAGTACCTCCAGGAGTGTTCCAGCTCCTAATGGGAGAGAGGAAGGGTCACACGCACGCACGCACGCACGCACGCACGCACGCACGCACGCACGCACGCACGCACGCACGCACGCACGCTCCGCCCTCCCCATCGGGATCGCTCACCGTGGTAACGCGGGAGAGCTCTCTGCAGGTGCTGAGCAGACCGTTCTGGAGCACGTCCCTCTGCTGCATCACGGCAGTCAAAGCCGCCGGCTTGTCGGCATTCATCTGGATCTCCTGGCTGGCGGACAGCAGTGCTGTCTCCAGAGTGTGCTGCAGGAGGGAAGAGATGCCACTGTCAGCCATCGCACGCCAGCAGAGAGGCCCCGTCTTCGGCCTGACTCGGCTTTTTGACCTTTAACCCCCCAGGAGATGCTCCTGCTGATGCTCCTAAGCAGGAAGTTCGTGTAGCTTCACGGCCTGTTACCATGACAACATAGGTCTACGAGCAATCATTAGCATAATTATGGTCAGAAGTATCAGAACGAGACAGAGGTTTGCACACAGAGCCCCGCTTGTGTTCTTAATGTTCTCTGGCTCCCCAGATGCAAAAACGTCACCAGGGCCTTTGTTACAGTAAAACGGGCCTCCACCTTTTCTCGGTGTAGCTGCTGCAGTTTCTCCTCCTGCGTCCGCACCACCTTGTCCTGCTCACACAGGCGGCTCAGCTTTGCCTGAAAGCACAGAGGTCAGAGCTCGTGGGGTTAGCACAGTGCGATACACTCGAGCTTTGAAGGACCTCCTTGGGGGTTAATAAAGGGCTTTAAACATAGGCCAGGTGGTGCGGGTCTTTGAAATTTCTCGGGGTTTAATTGAAGCACACTTGATTCAATCTGCAGGGAAGCGCATTCAGAACTAGAAGGCCGCGGCTTAGCCATTAGCAGCACAGTGTTAATTAGCCTAAAGGACATTAGTTAACGTGTGGCATTGCGTGCGACCAAACGGCAGTGTTAATAGAGGCCTACCGGGGCGAGAACTCCTTTCTCTGTACATCTCAGTGTCAGTGATACTGCAGGGTGTGTAAAATGGTGCCACAGGGATGGTGTGGTTTTCAGTTACAGACTGACTGTCCTTTGCAAGCAAGACTCTGGGTGCCATTGTTCCCGTCACTTTCGGAGCATGTTAACAGCACTTACGTCGATGTCAGAGTCCTCCGACCTGTAGCCGTAGGTGCTCCCCCTGTAGTCCTCAGGTGACGTCTACAAGGACGACAGCAACAGTCAGAGGGACAAACAGAGTGCGGGCTTCACTGCAGCTGAAGCCGAGAACAGGCCAAAGAAAAGGTACGAGCTCCCGCCTACCCATAATCCTCTGCTTTGTCATATTTCAGACAAGTTCTCAAAAAGGCGACAGAAAGAGGGCAGGGTTTGCCTCACGAGCCACCAGAGCAGCACTGATAAGGGGACAGCAACTCATTTCATCACAGCTTACAAGAGACGGTTAAACAAAACACACCTTTTAACAACAGTGACCCCTCCTGGTATAATTATGCTACAACTACACCTGGCTCCACTAGTTGAGACCCAGCTTCAAGCATCCACCAAAACCTCTGGAAGCCACGTCTATCAGGACAGGCAGGACCACCTGAGGAGAGCATCTTCATCAGAGGACACCCGAAGAAGACAACCCACCAAAGCCTTTGGTTTAGGTAAACATGAAATGGCAGCCAGCTTCATTACTGAGATGAAAGGACATTTCAGTGCCAGCCACAGGGACCTAAGGTGACTGAAAAATTAGGATCACCTGCAATACCCAACCAGTTTAAGGAAAACAAGGACAAATCACAGAGGCTGTTTAAAATAAGCTACAGCGCCTCCTGCAACAGGTCCCTCTGACAGCAGCTCTTACATCACATCACCAAGAGTTACAAGAGATTTCAGTTTTGGTGAATAGGTATTTATAAACAAAACGTCAAAAAAACCATTTTAACAACATATGATTAAGTCTGTTAAGGTTCATAAATACACACACACACACACACACACACACACGCTGTGATTCAAGCTCCAGCGGCGTACACGTGTGGACCAGTGAGCCAAGCGTGGCCTGCAGACACTCCACACGGAGCATGCAGATGCCGTCCATGTGTGCGTGGCACGGTGGGCCGATGGAGGTGTGGCGAGCGCCTCACGGCATGCCGCACTGAGCGTGACGGCGCCACTTTTACACTCGGGTTACAGAAGTGGCCAGCAGGTGGCGACGTCACGCAGTAGTGCAAGCGTGGGAACCGCCCCCCATCTCTCGGCTGTTCTGAGTGGCTGATGGGGCTCCTGTGTTTTCTAAAGACACACGGCCACTATTTCAATCGGGCTTGACTATCCTTTTGGACTAGTTCTGATTGGAACCCAGCACCCAGTACTATCACCAGCTAACCTGGTGATAATTATACTAGGTACTTATCAACAGGATAACTGAACTTATGTTAACTAGTTCATCTCCATCCTGTTCTTGTCCCTCAAAAAAAAAAAAAATGAGGAGACACTTATAGTAAAGATCAAGTCCTCCATCTTAATGTCAGGTGTGGTCTGATCACCTACCATTAAAACACCAGGTAAATCGTTATCGAGGGGTCAAATGTGTGTCAGCGGTCAGCGTCGTGTTGGGGGTGGCGCTCCGGCAGCCACCGAAGAGCGTGCCCAGGACTCGGCCGGGCGTACAGAGGCAGCCGGCGGCCATCTGCCACAGTGAGGTCGTGCACTGCCGCAAGCAGCGATGGATGAGATGATCTGCGAGACACACGGCACAGCGCGGGGTGGGGCGTGGATGTCGGGACGCAGACGGGGGCACTCGGCCTCCGCCGACAACACAGCGGACACGCCGACGTCGATGGAGAAGCAGCACAGACGAGGACAGAGGTATCTCTGTGTCAAGACCTTACTTGCTGGTACAGTTGCGGTCTGGGTGCCGAGTTCTCGATCATAGCGTGAATCGTGGCGATTAACGGCTCGTTTTCTTTCATCTATTTCAAATCGAAAGGAGCATAGAGCAGGCGTCAGTTCACAGGAAAGTGTCAGCGTTCGTCTGTCACGTTCTGCTCGAGGTCCCTGAGCTATACTGACTTGACATCTGGAGTTGCACCAATAAGAATAAAATTACACCAGGTGTTGCCATTCCCTTCTCTCTGCACATCTCTCCCTCTTTCTGTCCGTCCTCCTTGTCTGTCTTTTGCTCCCCGTCCACGCCAAAGCCAGTGGCCAGTCAGCATGCGAGGGAACAGAAGGTGGCCTCAGCTTTAGCAGCAGTCGGCATGATGAGTTCTCCCGATCTTCATTAGCCTTACACATTTCAGCTGCACGTTACTCGATTATTTCATGATACAGGCACTTCGCTTTCTCTGAACGGTAGATGGATATTAATTTACGAGGGATGACTCCTCCGTGTGAATTGTATGCCACATGTGTAAGACAGCCAAGGCCCCAGTTGACCTCTGGAGATACTGGGGCTGTAAATGTCCTGATCCCAGACCCATGTTTCTGGATGCTTTAGGAACCATACGAGCAAACAGGGCATGACCGTTGGAGGTCTCCACTCTCGAACATAGCGGGTCCGTACTCTCCCTCAGTTTATGTTTAAGGGGCTTTTTACAGCCGTCCACATGCCCCACGATAATGTGGGGCTGCCCCTTTCCAAGATGCCTCACAGTGTGCGGGTGTGCCAGAGACTGGACAGGAGAAAGTTACCAATAATCCACAGCATAATCTTGCTGGGTGTGATGTAATCCGGGGGAGGCTTATTTCGTTTCCATCTGGGCTGACTGACTTGAAAGCTGCGTATGTCAACAGGGTCGATTTTAGAAATACGGCCTGACAAGCAAAGTGTTAACTGACGGTTTGGGGGGGGTGCGCTCATACCCCCACTTCGCACGCGGATGAAACGCATTTAGAAAGGTCCATTTGCCCACCTGGCTGTCCAGATATGCAAGGCTCCTTTGGAGGTGATGTGACAGAATCTCATTCTAGCATCGGGAGCGAGGAAGGAAAAAATAAATGGCTGTCAGAGAGAGTCAGTGAAAAACGGACCCAATACCTTCCTGGGCGCTGGGTCATGAAAGGCCACACCAATTCCGTACATAAACACACGTCCACACCACCAGCACTGCCTAATGTCATGCAATGATTCTCGGGACACGGGGCTCCCACACAAATGCGGACAAGCCAGATATATTAAAACACACACATACACCAAACTAAACTCACTAAAACGACATGCCTGCCACAAGCACAGGATACAAAATTCACCTGCCTTCATAAATAAAAACGACAATTTCAAACCCAAAACCATGGAACTTATTCATGGAATGCAGGGGTGCAGACTAGACATGCAGGTTCACACAAAATGCTCACAGTACACAAACTACTGACCCTCAAATACAATTGGTAGGTTTTAGGAAACCACGTCTCTCTAAGAATTGTCGTTCATCTCCGTCTCCTGAGACGGAGGAGGTCGATGCAGCAGCGAGCTGGTTTACGGCTTCACCACCACAGATGACCCCCCTCTGAGAGCTGCACCCATGCGCCGGCTGTCCCGGTTTAATACTACAGCACCGTAACCACGGCTTTGATGAAATTCAAGGGTCAATAGTGCTTCAGAATGGTCTACTAGCAAAAGACAGGCTCATGCGGGGAAGATGACATGGGGAGGGGTCTGCTGTTGACAAGCAGTGAGGTGAGGTCTCCTTAATCATGCCCCTCCCACTCACGCCCAGCTCCCCTGGGAGAGGGTGCCGACCTTCGGGGTGACGGCGTCGAGGCCCAGTTGCATGAGCTGGGCAAGTGTGTGCTCCCGCAGGCTGTTAAGCTCCGCCTGCTGCCGTCGCAGCTTGATCAACAACAGGGTCAGCTCTTCGGGCTGGGGTGCCAGATAGGACAGCGGGTTAGCTAGGGCCCCGCGTGCAGAGGGACCTCCAGGGAGGCTCTGATCTGATCGGAACCGAGCTGATCTGAACTGGAATCGGAAAAGGTTTCACGTTCCGTCGTGCTTGGCTGAGTCTTATTAGGGACTGAGCGAGTTTGAGGGGAGCTGAGTTAAGCTAACTAGGGCCTTCCAGGGGATGAAGACAGGCGACAAGCACATTACTCCTGAAGCCTGCACGCAAGACGTCACGATGCTAAACGGGTCAGTCCACCTTCTCTCAGCCGTAGCTTCCCTCACACTGGACACGGGCCGAAGCAGCTCACAGCGACACCGGTCACATGACATTCACCCTGCCGTAATTTTCACAGTTTACTCTCTTCTCGGATCTAACACCAACACCTGCTACCGTCTATTGAGCTCAAAGCTTTTTGGAATAAAAATGATAATTAGCCCTGACAATTATCCATTGCTCAAATTCTCATAACCATTCATTAAGATGTTAATATCAAGGACGTCTACTCTGCAGTAGGGGATAAATCCCATTAAGTAAACATCTATCATGTTTAATATGCAGGTATTAATGAGCTGTGTTTGTCATATAAAATGTGCTTTTATATGTCGACTCCTCACACTGACAACAGTCATTATGGGTTGTACACTGATGGACTGGTAACCATTTCCTGGAACAGGCTCTGCTCAAGGTGACCATGCACTGGTTTAGCAGTATGGAAGGTGGATCCATATTATGGGATATGTATCGCATCAGACATCAGAGACGAGCGGCGAAACGTACCACCGCAAACTTAAAACATGGAAAACGCAACTGCTGGGAAAAACATACCCAAGCAATCAAGACTTCATTACATTAACATTCATCATGGTCACCGATACTGTGGTCAACTGTCTGAGCTTCTAATGTCTATTAATGTCTGTTAACATCTGCATTTGAAACATTCGTACTATGCTGGTCTCCGTCCGTCCAGATTTAGGGAGACTGTTTCGTAAAAGAAGATAAGATCGAGTGGAGTTTCTGTCCTTATGCCAAGGTGATCAAGGACTGGCCCTCAGACTCCCTCCCCTCCCCGGATGTGGTTGCTGATAATCATCACCTAACGTGAACTTTGGAATGTGAGGTCGGCACTCATCCAGGATGGAGTTGACCTGAGCGCCCGTGGAGTTTATCACAAGATTGTGGCCGATTTGAATTTCAGGATGGAGTGTGACGTCACTCTGTGGGGCTACAATGAGGCCAAAGAAAGGTGGAAGGACCATTTCTGGCTTTAGTCCCACTTGAGGTTTGTTGATGTCCGGCCTCCTGAGAAGGTAAGTGGAGCAACATTCTGTTTGAGTACTTGAAAGTCTTGGTTTGTTTTTCAAATAGTGCTCCGAAATCTTTGAGTTGGACTTTAATTTTTTTTTAGCCAAGCCCCTCACAGGACCATCACCCGGCTTAAGTCCCTTTTAATGGATTTAAAGCCTGGGAAGTGTTTTATGGGTTTTATGAGAACACACCGATTTTTGTTTTCTAATTGTTTCATTTATTTAACTGTTTAATCGCCCGGGACACTGGTTTTAATTATTATTTATTGCTCTTTCAAGCATGGCGGTGGGTTAAATTAATTTAAAGTCATAATATTTAATGCTTGATCTTATTGTTACGGCATTTATGTTCACATATCTGAGTTTAATTATTTAAATTGTGATTTTTTTTTTCTTTTTTTTTTTTTTTACTGATTTTAACAGACGAGAGGGTCTGCTGTTTTAATATTACATTGAAATTTGATTTTATTGTGAAATTGTATGTGTTGTGATTTTTCATTGTTGTAAAGGAATAAATTGATTAAAAAAAAAATGACTTTCTTAAAATGAGCAGAACATAACTGAAACATTAACAGTTGACACACACCTCTGACCTGACAGCAACCGAAGCCTCATTAATTAGCAGCTGTCCCGTTTTCAAAAACGTTTGCCTCCTTACGTTCAGCCAGGTCGGCTCGAGGCTACGCTTCAGCGTAAGCTTTCATCAGACAGCAGCGATCATTGCATCCAGTGTACCGTTTCAGCTGTGAAATTCATTCAAAGTACGATTTACAAACTTTCCTGTAACTGCAGTTAGAACAGCCGTTATCTGCAATTGTGTAATAAAAGCAAATTTTTGTAAAGTTATGAATATTAATTAAAATCTGCCTCCAATTGTGAGCACTGACACGGTTCTTAGGCATACCGAAACCCTGCGTTTAATCGACAGAGACGACGTCAATGTTGGTGCCATGGGAACCCACGGTGGGCAAACAGGGACTCACCGTCTTGCCCTGCAGGGACTGTGGACTTACGGCCCGCATGGGGACCCCAACCGGCATGGACCGTCGGTCAGGAGGGTACCCGCACTGTGAGGAGAACACAGAGTGCGGTCACAGTCACACAGCGGTCTAGACCACACTGTTTTTTCTGTGGACACATTATGCTTATGACTCCAGCTAACCGAACCGGACAGACTGGCTAAATTGAAGGCTAGCTGCTGGAGAACCAATAAGAGTTTATCAAGCTCCTGGCATTATGGGAAACGCTAGCAAACTCTGAGGTTCAGCGCTGCTTCCAAACCAGACTAAGTGCCCGTTTGGCAAGAGACGAGCATTTGCTAGTCAAGAGCCAGAGAACACATGATAATGTATGAGCTGTACCGCTGTAAAGGGAATCCTCTACGTTCACTGAATGTCACCTGAAATCCACAGGGCATCTAAAGCGAAACACCAGGGCTTGAGAAGCAACTGTTTCCAGGGAAGCCATAGCTATTCTTTTTAATTCTTAATAATTACCCTCACCATTTTATGAGGCGTGACATTTTTCGTCACTAATGAAATACCTCAGACCTCCGACACCGCACTTTAGATGACAGACCGCTCCAATAAGCACTTTAATTGTTGCCAATTATACATAAGTACCACTCAGACTTACCCGGTGTTTTCCACTCAGTTAGTGGCGGTAACTACCGCGCTCACCGTGAATTCAGAGCTTAATTCTTCAAAAAAAAAAATAAAAAATCTCCCTGACCCAGCATCTATTGTGCAATGCAAGACTCCACAGCTATACTGGTACAAATATAGCAATATATCAATATTATAGTATGTTAATAATTAATACTGCTTGGACATACGTCTGCTGGCTAGCTACGCTTAGCAAACAAGAGCTAAAGTTAGCTAGTGATATCAGCCATCAAAGACTTAGACACCAGGCTAAGCCCCAGATATCCTCTGAGCCTAGAACCACCCCTGCCAAAAATGAGACATCCACGTTGTCCAGGGGGTCCAGTTTCCTGCCGGACGGTAATTTACCTTGGTGATGTGAGGCCGGCGGCGACGCTCCAGTGACACATCCCCGCTGAAAACGGGGGAAGTCACCTCCGAGTGGGAGCCCACGTTGTAGGAGCGCATCGGGGAGTATCCGTGGTGGAGCGCCAGCGAGCCATGGGAGGGCGATGGGGGAATGGAGGGGCCCGCGTGCTCCGACAGGCTGAACATGGTCCGGGGGCTGGGGAGTGTGCCATAGAGGCCCACGGGGCCCTGCCGCCCGTATGCCTGCCGCTGCTGCCACTCGTAGAGCTGCCACATGGTGTCGTCTCGTAGCGAGCGCCGCTTGTCGGCCCCAGCGGGCCCCGGCGCGCGCTCGTACAGCGAGGGGGACACGCCACACACGCTTTCTGGTCGTGCCATGCTGTTCCGGGGCAGCGTGCGGTAGCCCTCAGGGTAGCGGGGCGCTATTTGTGTGCGGTGGCTGGGCATGTTGCGAGGGAGGGTCTGGTACGACATGATGCTGAAACGTGGGGGGGGGGGGCGTGGTCAGGGGGCGGAGCTTAGGAAGTGAAGGTCAAACATGCCCCAGGAGACTAAGCTTCCATGATAGCATACTTTCAGAATGATCAGCAGAAATATACCCCGGCCTCCTTCACACTAGACTGAGGGGGTATGGCACAAGCAGGCAAATACAACCCCATAGCCAAAAGGTGTTGCTTAACGCTCAGAGCAAAGGTGAGAAAGACACAGGGAGAGCAGGTGACAAACAGCAGCCATGGCAAAAACCCCGCCGAAGGTCTGCTGCTGCCATAGCCATCAACATGGCACTTAACTAGAGCCTCTAAATATGACGTGAAACTTCACCTACGTGTATCATAAAAGATGTTAAAGAATGTACATTTTTTTCAATCTCTGAGGAGCAAAAGTAAAACTATTTGCATCACTTAATGGAAAAAGCAGCGACCCCTTTCTCTGAGGGAGAATATTCTGGAAAGTCCCACTTCTGTGACTGAACATCTTATTTTTAGGTCAACCTTGCTGCAGCCTGTGGCTAAATTAATTAGGCTAGTGCTAATTTGGCAATTCTATCGTCTGCTTGCGCCCACGGGGGCCTGACAAATTGGAACCTGCTTCTACGCTTACGGTCTTTCTAACCCTGCCCACCCCCCCAGCAACTACTGTCAATCACAAGCGAGTTTTGTAGATGCCAGTCCAGACATGGCGCCAGAAAGGATGTTAGGCATTGCTGTCATGGGATCCGTTGTCACAACAAACAGGAACTCGATTACCATAGAGTTTTTAGCAGAACCAACAGCACTATCACCCGGAGTCAACTGGCTGCTGAACGCAAGACATAATTAATTAACCCCAGTGGGAAAAGCCATTTGGCCATTACATATTAGGGTGTGGTAAGGCACACAGTATTACTGCTATCTGTCATCCCACGCTAAAGTCCACCAGCCTGATTTATCACATTTCACTTAGACTACGAGTTATGATTCAGGCTCAGAGAGGTACGCCGAGCAGATCATCCCTCAGGTACAGCAGGAGGGCATCACAGACCACAATACAGCGAATTCCCTCTCACTGCCAATGGGGAGCATGATTAGAACAGTGTTTCGACTGGGGAACAACGGCTCTCATGCGCCTTCTACCTTTGTGACTTAGATCCCTGCCCCCGGCTGCCCTAAAAATCCCCCCCCCCAAAAAAAAAAAAAAAAAAAGAAAGAGAGGGGAGCCTTATTTTCAGAGCCAGTGGTGCTCAAGTAAAACGTGCTCCTGATTTTCTTCTAGAATACTGGCATAAAGGCCAGACCGCAATACAACTGGAAGCTGGTGGAGGAAAGCGTTACTGTAGCCATCCGGCACAGACAACGTACCATACGAGGTTACCAGGAACAGGGTGAGCCGGCCTGAGGAGAAGGCTAGACCCCTCAGACTCAGCACAGACAGGCCATTTCCTTCAGAGACAACAGCGGAATTCAGATGCCGTTTAATGGCTGCTGTTCACTACCTGCTTCCTGACGTGTTCTGGCTCACACCTAACTGGCAGTCTCTATAACAGGTTATCTGCTTTCATCTTAAAGGATTGATGTACCCTTTAGATAAAGCATGGTTAAAAGCTTAGTGTTTCTTTCATACATTTCCCACATTGTCTCCCACTCTCAAATGGCCAGTTAATCCAAAGGTAGCCCCCCACCTGCTGAAAAAAGAAGAGTATCGACAAGAATCTTATTATTCTCTGGGCCTCCGTGGGCCACCAAAAGGCTTGAACCTGAGTCCCTGTTTTAGGGTTCACCTTGTTTTGATCATTCCTGCACCTAAACGTCACCCCGGCGAAGCACAAACAATCCTGCCCGGTAACGAAATATTTGTGTCCTTCCAGCAGGCTGAGTGTTGATGGTCGATAATATCTCAGCGTGTGGGCAAGACAAAGGAGAGGAAGGAGATTCCACAGAAAAACAAACACGCACGATGACAGGACAGGTTCTAACAGGTGTATGAGCATGTCAGCGACGTCCAGGGTGTTCGACCCGTGATTGCTGGTGAGGCTTCAAACGTCTCATGACAGAAACAACTTCACTTCCATCAAGGACCACAAGAATAACGTGGCCTGTTACAGTGTTTCGAAGGCTCATGTTTATGTTTATACGGTGATGCCTCAGGTCAGTGGGATCGGTACTGGGTCAGGACAGAGGATGGACTGACTCACCTGTGGGTCTCCTCATCCTGGCCTCTCTGGGTCCTGACCCACCGTTCCAGCTGCTGCATCGAACCCGTCCTCTGCACAGTCCTTTCGGGTTTGGGGGCCGTAGCCGGGGCCGAGGCCGAGGCCTGGCTCAGTGTGGCTTGGCTGGGTCCACTGTCCACCTCTTCAGGGACCTGCTCCGTGGTCTGCTCCCCGGGCCCGTTCGTCTGGGGGACCTTGTGCTGCACAGCAGGTGGGGGGACGGGGGCACTGCTCTGAGGGACTAGGGCCTCCTGGATGATGACGGTCTCTGGGACGGTGATGGGCGGTGCCGGCTGCAGCTTGCCGGCGTCAATCTTTGCGAGGGGTGTCTCCACGGCACCCTTGGAGACGCTGTACCTCTCACCTCCCCGCCTCGCCGGCTCTCCTCGATTCCGCTCGTTGTTCTGCGCCTCTGGCGAGGTGAGAACACGGTGGTTCAGCATGTTGTTCGTATCCTGTGGGGTTCTAGTCTCCGCCTTGACGCTCTCTAGCCTGTGGAGAGAGACCCCCGGTCGTGTGAGACCGACATACCCAAACCGACAAACCTGTAAAGACCACACCTCGTTTAATGTACTGGGGGAGTAAAGCCCATTGATTCTTCAAAGAGTCTCCCATCCCCAGACCACTGGACTGTCACTCTCCCCAACATCTGGTGCTTGTTTTGTTTCCTTCATGTCGTTTTGCTCCTCTCCCCCATTTTGTTGAGCCCACCTACACCCCATATGCAAAGAAACACCCTATTCCCCCCCCAAACCAAACTGGGTCACATGGTCCTGCTCACTGACCCGCCTGGTATAAGCCTCGCGTCCATATTGGTCTGTATACAGAAGGTTTCCATCAACAGCAGTGTCGTGCTTTCCGACCCCATACTCTGCGACCGCACACCCTACCGGCAACGTTAACCTCCCGTCTAAGCGCTGCGGTGCAATGGAAAGCGTTGCCGCGGGGGCGCAGATGGGTTTGTGCACAGATCGCATTCCAGAAAAGTTACAACAGCACACTGGGTGGTCAACTAAATACTTGACTTTAATTGACTTGACTCTGAAAGTCCTATTTAACGATGATTCAGGGACCGACGACAGCCTTACACTGCCTTCCTGATGTTACCATCAAGTCTGCGTTCAGCGACTTGTAAAGGTTCGCTTGAGATCATCTTAATTGATGGCTTAAAATCTAAACGGGGGAGAACGAAGAAACGTGGAGACCCAGAGCATGTCTTGTGGGGGGGGGTCTCAGCGCCTACCTTTTGATGGGCTGGGTCTGTACCAGCGCTGCGTCCGTCATGACCGTCATCCAGGATTCGGTCTCCTTGGCTGCTTCCGTGCAGAAGTAGTACGTACGCATGTTTGGATGCGTGGCCTGAGTGGGGAGACGAGATTCAGCACAGAGCGACTTGGGACCTGAAACAGAAAGTGAGAGATGGTGACGTTAGATAAACACCAGCGACACGCGGCCAAAAGGCAGACCCGTTTGGCAAGTGGGGGGGGGGTTAAAGATCTGTCTGATTATCTTACGGGAGGGGGGATGCTGATTGTCACACCAGAATTCTGTGTTAGCGATAACCGAGCATCACAAAGACAAGGGGGAGGGTCATGACTGAAATGTTTTGCATAAAAAAGGCTATTAAAAAATTATACATAACAGGTACAGCATTAAATCAATGCCAGTACAGACAGAGAGTCTTTTTGTATGGGGGGGGAATCACACAATGAAATGCAAAAACTAAAGTGGAACTCAAGACTCACGGTGACAACACCCTTCACCCAGAACAAAAACAGCCCACGTCACCAAGGGAACAAAAGGCAGCATGCCACGCAGATTCACATACCAGCCTGTCCCAGCTGATGCTGGCCCTCGCTCAGCCCCGTGGTGCAGCATGGACCCGGAGCATTGTGGGAAAAGGGAATTCAAAATTAGTTCACGTAGTAGGCATTTCACAGGGGTCAAGAGAAAGCCATGTAAAACAGAATGTACACACACACACACACACACACGAGGGCCGGACACTCAAATGCCAAAACTAACCACAAGGAGACAACTGCATGAGATCAATCAAAATCTGGCTATTTGTGTGTACCAGTGGGGCCAGCTAGAGCAACCCAGAGCCCCACCTGGCACCCTTCAACGGGACAAATATCCTGACCACGAGCCACACTTCCACGCGTCTCTGTCCGTCTGAGCACCGTTTTATCCTCTACGAGCTCGGAGTGTGAAACAGCCTATGTCTGAAGATGGTCCCGCTGGGGGATGCTTGGCTGGGCCTTGCCACTCTACCCACACTGACCTTGAAGGAATATTTCCTGTTGATATGGTCATCCACAGACAGCAGGGAGATGTGAAAGCTGGGCAGGAGGATACTTCCCAGAATGCCTTCCTCCTTATCATCTGGAAAACACAGAGAAGAGACATCCCTATTTCATTTCTGACGTAAATCAAACAAACGCGTCTCAGACATCCAGACCAAACCAGCGTTTCCGTTCCCATCTGTATTTGGATAATCACAGGTAACTTGGCATGAGCAATTCACCTGCCATCACGGTGTTGTTTCTGCCTTTGGAACTTTAATCCATTAAAGGAAGTGGCCCTCGCAACTGAAAACGACGCTATGCAGGTAACAGAGATGATCCAAACAGTTTCCAGAAGCTGGTCAAAAACAAACATGGAGGTCACCAAGAGTGACCTGCCCCAGAGAAGCGCTGAACAAAATATCAAAGTCATGCTGCACAAACAGGCTTTAGCGGTTACTGATACTGACTCCCTCCCTGATTTTACAGGAGCAGCACGGAAATATATAGCCGTACAGGCATTCAGAATCTCAGGTGTAGCTAAGCAGCACCACATTATAACAGATGCTGAGGCACCAATGCTATAAAAAGTTCCGTCTCTGTAACGAAATTGCTAAACTTTGCCTGAATGCCAATGTAGTTCCCATTACATCACCAGGCAGGAGTTGCCTGTTTTCACCCCCCAAAACTGGAGATCCAGCTGTCTAATCAAGAGTGACAATCACGCAGAGCTGACAACCATTAGCATGGTGGCATCTGCAAACTGGAGCGTAGGCTTAAAGTGTGTCGCACAATGGCCAACTGCATGTGCAGAGAGAGTTCCACGACACTGCAGCTAGAGGGTGCAGCGGCTAGGAATGCACACAAAATTTTAATTCCGCTATTCATTTGGCAAATGTACAATTTAAAATATCTATTAATTTTTGCAGCTGTGAATGAATTGAAATCGACGTTATATATATTCAGAGTTTTTTTTGTGGATTTGGGGCTTTTTTGTAAAAAATTGCACTTAGTCCGAGTGCTTAGTTTCGGCACCAAAAGCGTACTGAAAAACAGCTCCGTCCAGAACTTTTTTTTTTTTTTTTTTTAAATTAGACCGTTCTCCACTAGTGTCGAGGATGAGACCATGTGACTCGGAATGGCACGTGGAGGGAAGGACAGCACTCTGAAGCCCATTACTTCTCATTGGGAACCAGCAACATTTGGGGTGTCGCAAGACAGGAACGGGAAAGTCAAAATGCTGCCAGATATGTGACATGGATATGTAAGCCCCGCCCCCTCCTGCCCTGGTCGAGATGGTTCCCGGTCTCCAGTTGGCTGGCGTCGCCTCGGACACACTATGACCTGCCCTGGCGAGAGACAGGAGGTGCTCCTCTTCCTGTAACCTGCTCTGATTTTGCGACATTCACGTTTGAAGAGATTTATAAAAATTAAATATGATTGTTAAAAAAATAATTAAAACACAGAAGGAGAAAGGGTGAGGCAGACGCCTTAACACACCAAGGAGAACAAGTCAGGTGGGACTGCATCATTCTCTGATCCAGGGAGACAATGGAGGTCACGTCTGGAGTGTCACATTGGTCATGAGTACAGACAGTCCATAATGGCCTTGCATGCTTCAGATACACACACACAAACTGACTCACTATTTTTCCTTCAGCATTTCCCTCTTATGGGGGGAAAACGAAGCCAATAAACTCTGTGGCTCCAAGATGTGTTCTGGTACCTATCCCTGGTGTAAAGGACAAGGCCTCAGTGCAAAGCCTGAACGCAGAGTGAGAGAGTGTGGGGGAACACAAGATTCAGTGTAGGGGTTCAGGAAAATAGGCCCGGGCTGACAGAACAGAAAGAGCAGAGGCAGGAGACGGGATCTCAGTGAAGCAGTACAAGACGCATCAGTGTCAAAGAGCCAGCTTACGTAGGAGTGCTGCTAGGCTGAGCTTCCAAAGACTGATCTCAGGACAGTGACAAACTAGAGACTAGATTGGAGCAAGACCCCATAAAAACACTGTAGAACCTAATATTGGAAACCTTATTCAAATAACACCGAGAGTCTAGCAGGAAGTCTATGTGGAAAATTCAACAGAGCATCCAGCAATGCCAAGCGAAACCATTTCAATGGGAGAGTCAAGTTACGGAGCGAGTCTCCGAAGGTCAGTGGCAGGAAGAAGTCATCCAGGTGTTCTGGGATTCGCTCAGGAGCTGCTGCTGTTTCCTGCAGATGTGAGTTGGCTGAAACCCCTTCAGCGTATCTGCAGCACCCTGATCAACACCTATGGCAGGTGAGACTAATCCCACTGTACTGTTCTGACAATCCATCCAGTCCATAACCAACCACCTGAAATTCGGGCACTCTCAGGGCCGTCTAATTGGGTCCTGTTCAACCATGGCAGATGTCGAGGGGAGGGTTCGGGGGCGATGTGGGTGGAGGCCAACACGCATCTACATTTCCTACACTGACCCCCCCCCCCCAATTAAATCTGTCCCAGAGAGGGCAGCCTGTCCTCTCGCCTTCCCATCATCGTAACCGCTAAACTGTGAAATCCAATCATGAGCATGACCTTACCGTTCACTTAATCCTATTGCTCCACAGTCCTCGCCGTGCCCCGTTCAGCAAATTATGAGTGTTTAAGTACAGCCACCCGGTATGTGGGCTCCACGCTGCCCAAGGCTCTGACTCAGCGGGTTTGCATTATGCTCATGTGCCTCCCGTTTAGCTGATTAACGAGGATTTTTTGGTCTACGCAGCGCCGAGGATAACAAGCCCTCATTCCAATACTGAAAGGACCACCAAGTTCTGGGCTACTGTATGGGGAAGCAGAGGACAGGGATGATGTTAATTACACCGTGAGACATGAGAATAGCTTATTCATTACAAAACTGCTGCTGTTTTTGTATGGGGGGGGTGTAGAAATGCTGACCTAATATCAGTTACATCAGTACTCTAAACGACAAGCACATAAAAAGTAAGCAGGACAGTGCAGGGCAAAAATGGGCG
>JAACJT020000929.1:0-17181 GCA_009936485.2 Gymnarchus niloticus | reverse complement strand
ACACGGCTTAGCTCATAGTTTCACTGAACTACGCAAGCCCCTTCGCCACGACAAGGCAGTGATCCATTGAAGGGGCAATGTAATATGCTGGACGCTATTCTGTGTGATCTCGGTCCATAGCTTGTGTCTGCTCAGACAGCACATCAGAGTGTATAAACGTGCCAAATTCCACCTTATACTTTGCCTGGATCCCTATTCCGTTCAGTTTGGTAATCAGAATGATGTAATTGAAGGGATTCATGCGCGCTATTCAGAAATCACCACCAGAGGTCGCAAACGTGCCGTAGTTAGAAGTAAAATGATCCTGTGGCGCCGACTCCCGGAAGAAGCAGGAGGCGGAGACGCTCTTAATCAAAGCGGCTGCACCAAAAGCAGCCTTAAATGTACACACCCATTCAGCATTACAACACACACCTCGGGGTTAGCCTTGCTAGCCCCCGTACACATACACAGGGTGGGAGAAGACACAAAACACGCTGCCACGATCTCATTCCCAAAGTGGCGCCGCTATGTGGCGCTATAGCCCCTTTTCTTGCGTGAGGCTGTTTGACTATGGATCCATACATTTGAAAGATCTGTACTTATTCTGTAACACAAGGAATGGTTCTGTGCAAAACCTTGTATATCTAAATGTAAACATGATATTTCTTTTCTGTAACAAACAGACATACAACCTTAATGTATATAAAGAATCTGCTGATTCAATAGCAATCTTACGAAGGCTCTGGCTGATCTGTCTTAAATTTGTCTCTAACGTTGTTAGATGACTTCTCACGGCTAGCGTTTTTAAATAAGAAACTCATGGTTTCCTCATCTTGGCAATGAAGTTACATTAAGTATCCCACGTTATGCGGATTGTCAATCTGATTAGGGATCCTAAACTGGGGTGTAAACCAGGGGGAAATCCTGCGTGTAGCTGAATCGTACAGAACGCCTCGCTTAATATTTAATTCAGGGAAACGCTGGCAGTTTAATAAACCCGAAGGTGGGCGAGTTTGACGAGACGGTAAAATGAAGCATTTAGACCGCCAGGAACTTGACGATTACCTGACGGTACCTAAAGATAATGGTGTGCGTTTTTAAACTGCCTAATTTAGTCAAATAGACCAAGTTCATTACTATAAGCATATACATAGAATAAAATATAGAATTTTAGGCGCCCATTTCACAGTAAAATTAGTGCAGTGTACTTGAAGATATTTTGGAAGTATTTTTTCTTACATGTATTAGCAGAAGCAGAAGGAGTAGTGGTAATGGAATTTAGCTCCTAACTTGTAGTTGTAAATTCCAGGAAGGACAGTGTTCTAAAATTCTCACATAAGATACCTGTTTTTTCAGCAAAATAACTCTTTTATCAGTCACTTTTTAATGCATCAGCTAAGAAGTTAGAAATGTGAACACAAAATGATTTTTAGTGTAATTTAGCATTATCTCTGCGACAGGTTTAGGATCATCTGTATTAGGATTTAGTGCTCAAGTATATATGCATGCAGATATGTATTGGAAATCCAAAAGCGTGTGATTCATTCTTGCTAAAAAAAAAAAAAAAAGATGCTTGCTGCCGCAAACTTCAATTCCTGATTGACTGAGCGGTCAATAAAATTGGTTTGATAAATTTTGAAAAGGTCCACATTTGTTTTGAGGAGCTGTATTACTAAATTTAAGAACTCATATTGCTCACTGCACTTCAGTCCATCCTAATCTCTGGTTTGTGGCAGTGTTTGTGTGAAAATGGTTCCTGTAAAGTATACTTATGCAACATCCCATGACTTGTTTGGGGACATTCTTGTGTGATTCAGGGTCATTAAAACCAAGGTATGGGTGTGAGAGTGGCAGCATTACTGGACTGAGGCATATCTGACGTCTTTGCTATGATGACTAATTTGAACCAGTCCCTTTGACATTTGAGGTATTCCTCTACTGACAATACAGGTGTCCATGACAATCTACATTGTGCCTGGTAGCACATCTTTCAACACTGGGTGGTTCAACAGAAACCTGTCTGGTATCAGGATTTTTTTTTCCCCGCTGTTGTGTTATACAACACTCTGGTTTTTGTGTAAAAGGTTGAATTGGAAAGCTACTGACTGAACTGCATTCCTTTGCTGGAGGGTAACATGTTTTACGGAATGTATAAGTAATATTCATTTGTCTTATAAACTATATTTCATCTGCCTGAAAACTTACTCTGTAAATCCCAACAGCCCTTAAAGTTAAATGATGGTGGGTGATTCTGAAACTCCAGTTTTCTCCCCCATTCCAGCCACCTGTGGTTTGCTGAATTGGTGTTGTCTTTAGTCTACATATGTGTGTCCCATGACCTGGGCTTCTTGGGATACTGGATGGATGGATGGATGGCTGTTGGGTGTAGGAGCTCACATGTTCACTCTCAGTGGACTGTGACCATTCTGCCAGTCTGCTGCTCCTGCCAGTCCTGGGTGTGATACCTGACGTTAATAGCAGCTAGTTTCTCAAAAACACTGCAGCAGCTTACATGTATTTACTCTCAAAATACATTTATATCATACAAATGATTGGTAAAGCAAAAATGTACAATTTTAACTTTGCTAGCTGTAACCTAGTAACTGTGGAAATTAATTTTAAATTTTAATTTTAAAATGCCATTCTAGAATCATCTCCCTGGCTTTTATTTTACATTTACATTTTTTTATGTCTGTGATTTTTGTTTCTGAATTCTACCTTGTATTTAAATCTTGTACATCACTTTGGTTCATTTCTGTTGTTTTCAATGTGCTGTGTAAAGACATTTGATGACGTCATTAAGGAATTGGAGCTTTAGAATCATAGCTATGTTTATGTAATTGCATTAAAATAGATGAACAGATTCTAATTGCTTTCATTGTTTCTTGTTCTTTCATTTAGCTCAAGCACTGAAGTGTTACAAGTGTGATATTGGATTTTTTAATCTTTGTATCAATGCTACAACCACATGTAATGCTGGCGAACAGTGTTTCAGCGGCATAGGAAAAGCAGGTAAACAAATGGTTCGATATCCCTTCCCAGTGCCTTTCACTGCTCATTATGTTTGTTATCTACAGGAGAATCTAACTGGAAGAAACATGATATTGTGCTATGTTTAAATCTGCTGTGTACTGAAGCCTGCTGTACCTGTTTTAACTGGTGTAATTACTAGTGTAATCTGAGATAGGGGGAGCCATCTAATGGGAATGGTCACAAAACAACATTGTTTTGTTATCGACAAGATGAACACTAGCTGTATAAGAAAAAATCAGACCTTAAAAGCGATACATGTTTTTGCTGAAGTAAAGCTATAAAGAGTTATCAGCAGTATCCACTTATCCCTTTATCCGTTTTGTCCCATTCAGTAGGGGCATCCATCATGATGAAGGGATGTCTCCAATCAGGCAGCTGTAATCAGGTGACCAGTGTGCCATTTGGCTCGGTTGGCAACCTGTACGACATGAACAAGACCTGCTGCAATACAGACCTGTGCAACCTGGCTCCCCGGGTGACCCCCGTGTCCCTTACACTGGTTACACTGACTGGAGCGATTGTTGCTGGGGCTTTAGTGTGAGTTTGTCCATTTTTTTCTTTCTAAGCCCCACCCCCCCAGCCACTTTGTGACCTATCAGTCTTCTTTTAGATCATACTGCCTTAACAGTTCAGCTCTCAGTTATATACTTCAATCATATCTTGTATTGGAATAGACACGCAGTACTTTAGCAGTTTTGCTCCTGTTGGTCATATCCACCCTTGGGTAAAAGTTTAAAGCGCCCCCATCTTCATTGGCTCATTTTGTGCCACATCCACTAATCTGAAAGTTTACAGCCCAGTGGTATTCAAAGAACTGATATAATGCCTACTTTTATTTTCACTCTCCCTGAAAAGATCCTGCTGTACAGCCAGGCTATTCACACACTCTCATTTTAAGATACTGCTGCTCAAGCTGCCTTACATTAGTCTCAGTTCCATCTCCGATCTCCTTTGAAGTGAGATAAGGATCGGCAAACCGAATGACATGTTCTAGTGTTAGACATGAAAACTGAGCACAGGAAGACTGAAGAGTTTTTATACACTGATGTTATTTGGGTTGGTTTCCCCTCTCCAAATCCAATAATTACAGTCCAAACAAAGTAAATTTTACTATACAGAAGTCTGATGGACAGAATTTCTTATTAGCCACCCAGAATTCAGCTCAATAGTCTTGTTTTGGTTAAAGACTCCTTGGTATAAATATTATGATCTTAATTACTGAGACCTTATTGAAAGGGTCAGTTTAGGGAATATGAACTAAGCTCTTGTTAACAATTTTTCAACTGCAAATGTATTCATGACAATCTCCCAGGGAAACCTGTTTTTCTGTCCTTGTGTTGGAAGTTGATTTAAGTGTATGGGAGTTGCTGTAGATGGGTCTGCAGTAACTTAGCACGTTTGGGGAAGTTCTTCAGGGGTAACCTTTACTTAGCATGATGTTTGCATTAATCTGACCATGAGACGACTGACATTGTCGTTCAGCTGTTTCCCGCATTTGAAATTTCGATTGTCTTTAACAAAATGGGAAGGTGTATAAATTTATATCGATGAATTGGCATGTCAAAATAAAAACAGTACAATGACAACATTTCTGTTCATGTGTTTTTTCCCCCATTTGACCTCTGCTCCCAACCATTCCCAAATAAGACCAGCTTGCTGCTCTAAGTTGTTTCTGTGAAACACAAATAAAAATAGGTGATAATCAAGCATTTAATACCATTAAGCAGTGAGTTTATATGTACAGTAGAAGATTTCTCATTATTTCATAAAGACAGCTAGATGTATGCAATTAAAATGCATTAGAACAGCATTTAAAGTGAAAGCAGGCCCATCCAAACCTGTTTTGGTCATGGGTATTGCTGGCCTCATTTACATATACTGTATGTACGTTTCTGCTGTACATTGCTTTCTTTCTTGTCTAAATGTAAATGAAATAATTCTTATACAAAGTTCTACATCACAGATAAACAGAAACCAAGCATTTGACACGAGTATAGATTTAAGCCAGGATGCTAGAGCCATGGACAAACCAACTTTCAGGAAAGCCGAACCAACTTTCACACGTCTAATTTGATGGTCCCCTGGATAAGTGGGCTAACCCACAATTTCACTTATGTTTCGGTTACTGTGCCAGCTGCTGCTAAATGTAAATATGTATGTATGTACAAATATAGGTTATAAATGGCCAGAATGGGTTAGCCCATGTGTTTGTAAGACCATCCAATTGAACCAAATGTTTTCGTCACTAACACCAAATTTCGATCTAGATCCAAACAGCTTGTGATCCTTCTTGCAACATTGAAATGCCCCAGGGGGAAAAACAAAACAAAAAACCGATGCCTGGTTTAACATGTTCAGTTTGGAGGAAACAACGGAGCTTTGATTATTCAGCCAAGCCCAACTTTATATTTATCTTCCGAGAAACAGAGCATGGGGCGGAATGCTAGTCCATCGCAGAGGACAGCACACAGGAGCAGGGCAGAGATGTACATCCGCCCGTGTTTAACGACGGGCCCGGGATAAATATACGTTTCTGTGTAAACTTAAGACTAATGCCAAGATAAATCTCATTTAACTGACTATATTATTTGTGTCTATATATTATTTACCCCAGACTCTCCTACAAGGCTATCAACAATACCTGAAAAAACGTTTTTTTTTCATTAGCTCACCGCGATGTTATCACGTCGCTCACGTGAACGCACGCGCCACAATGAAACCGGTTTGACTGCAGTTTGTTGTTCTATTTTTCATTATTTCTAATTAAATAGACGTACTTGGATTATGTTGGATTTTAATGGTCATATTGCAATGGGACACGTATGACAAGGTAAATAAGTTAAATAGAAATAACATTTTATTTCCCAAAATGTAACATGCACAGTATATTTAATATGTAAGCGCAAACCCCGTATATAATGAGGTATGAGTGGTAATCTATTGCATGTCCAGTCTGACATACTCAGAACCGTAAGGAATATTGTACGGTTATGTTCAGTTTTATTACATTAACATATTTTAACTACACCACAACCCCACGCGCCATTATTCTTGTATAAACAGTGCATGTTTTAAGTTACAGATGCAAATTTGGTCGTTTCTTCGCCCTCCCCCTTTTGCTTTATATAATGGCGTTATAGCCTGGGTCGTGCATGTCCCCACGACCACTTGAGGTGCTCGACGTACTTAGGTGTTTATTCCACACATCTTGCATTGAAACGATTAGATTTTTATTTCTCTTCATAGAGAATAACCACCTGCCCTTAACAAAGATGAACAAAATTCTGTGTGGACTCTTTGCACTCTCTCTGTGCTTCTTTTTTGGTAAGTTAACCTGTTCTCTTATGTGGGGGAGAATTTTATGGTAATTTATATAGATCTGTTTTGCAAGATAAACTGATTAATATCCAGGTTCTAATTGTCACCTGATCTAAGGTTGAGGAAAATGTTAATTCTCTACCAGGACTTATTCTTTCATTCCATGTTTACTTGTTTACAGTTTTTAGAAAATGAAATGCTGTTGATAGTTAATTTTTCCTTTGGTTTGGTAACATACACAGAGGTAAACCCACAATCTTGGAAGTTTGAGGTTACGTTGTTAAATGCAGGACCGCCATATCGGCCCCTTAGTTAGAATATCCATCTATCTTCTAGTAGCATTTTTGCAACAGTAATAACAAACAAAAATACATAAACAAAAAATTATAAAATGTAGTACAGGAATTCAGGCTTTGAGTGGGAGAAACAAGCGTCAAATAACCTTTTATCATCCAAACTAGTCATTTTTAAAGCCCAAATTCAGCATCCAGAACCTTAACACCAGTAGGAGAAACACTGTTAATTACCTCGGTAAATTCTACTGCAGCCAAGATCCTCCTCAGATTTAAGCTCTTTCAGATAATGAGGCTAGGACATTAATCCCTGGGCCAGTGTTTCTTAACTATACTGGGTCTACAGACACTATTCTCAGGAGATGCCATAATGATAATTAGATTGACCTCCAGGTTGAAAACACTGAGAAACCCTGCAGGTCTCCCTGCCGCTCTGACACTAAGCACGGCGCATAGTTATTGATTTTGTTAAAGTGAGAAACGTTACATTGGAACAAACTTGCCAGGGCCAGAGTTTGCGACAAAGGGTAATATTAGGTGGTCAGGTGTGGTAAGTCCCAGCTGAGAGTGAAATCGTTAAGAATACTTAGGTGATGATCAGGACTGATCAGGATCAGTCTTCCTGATCAGTACCTGAAGACTTTTACGATAATCGAGGGTCCATGTGAGCAATGTGTCACTTAGGGCAAAATCGCTCTTCTAGAAGTGGCTACCATCAGAGAAGAGTCACAAAACCATTTCTGTAAAATTGCCCCCGGCTCTGGGGAAATGCCCAGTGCACTGGGGTGGAGCACTTCAAATGGCGTACAGAGATGATTACACAGCATTGTAAAGAGTTAAGATGAAAAGTTCACTAGGGAAAAGTCCAGCATTGTTTTCGCTTATGCGAATTTCAGTGAAAAGTTTTAGGTTTTATGGCTGATAAAAATGAGATGGTGTGAAAATGACAGCAACTGGCAATTCTGTTTATCATAAAAATGTTTGTATTACTCTGCTTTCTTATGAGTGAACACTATCTGTTCTGTGATGAACGAAAAAAGAATGGTCACATGACCAACATTTCATCAGACAAATAGAAAACTTCTGACACGGTGTATTTACAATTATATTTTATTCATTTAGCAGACACTTTTGTCCATAGTGATGTACAGCGAGGTAAACGGATAAACAAGCATGCAGCGTTTTAAGGAGCCAGCTAAGCTATGGGAGTTAGGCTGAGCATCCAGTGAGGGACCAGTAACCAAGTGCAGCTTAGGACTGGATTAAGACCTTATACAGCATGTGTCCAATGAGAAGGTGGTTATAACCAAAGACAAAGTCCTGGTAGATCAGCATGAAAACCTTAAAGACAAGAGCTTGAAATAAGAGCTTTGAGAGGGAGTCTTTGGTAAGAGAGGTGAGGCATTGGATGGATTAGCGGAGTTTCCAGAAGAGCTGAGCCTGGAGTGTACGGTAATTCTTTTTCATAAAATGTTATTTGTGTTTTCCAACATGTACGCAATAAATTTGCTTTAAAATGCTATACATAATAATTTTATAAGCGCTGTGAATAATAACATGTAGTTTTGTCTGTCTCTCTCTTAGCGGAGTCCCTTTCCTGTAATAAATGTAAGGTGGGACTTTTTGGAAAATGCTTTGTCACTACAACAACAACGTGCTCAAATACCACCTTGAACTGCTACAGTGCCAAAGTTGGTAAGGCCTACTTACTGCCCCTGCCTGTCGGGTGGAGGGTGTGCGTGTACGTACATACCCTCACACATTATGTTGGCGTTGTGCATTAAGGTCATAGACTCCACATCATGTAGAATTTCAGTGGCACAAGACTGTATAGAGAAACTAACTACATGCTTTTTTTTTTTTTTTTTTAACTCCTAGCGTTTACAAACTTCCCTAATGTACTTGGATTCAGCAGCATGGGGTGTTTGGACTCAGCAAGCTGTAACATGACCACCAGTGGAACCATACTGTTTATCGGTTACAACACAACAACAACCTGCTGCAACACGGACAACTGCAGCCCAGTAACGCTAGATGGCGCTGCCTCCATCCAGTTCTCCGTTACTGCCGCAGTCAGCACCGCCCTAGTGGCCACTGTGTGGAGTAGCTGGATGCACTAGGTTATGCCTTATTGTAACTGGCACAAGAAAAATGGGAGTGTCATGAAAAATACTGAGCCTCCTCCCTACAACAGAGCCTTTCTAAACCGGTTAGCCTCTTCAGTCAGTTTTTAATACCTTTGAAAACCTTTTTATAAAACCTCTTAGACAGTACAATACTCCACACCCAGATGTACTCTAATATTGTTTGACTTATATCCCACACCCAGCTGACTTTGTGGTAACGTGTAAGACTCCATTCTCTAAAGACCAGAAAAAAGCTAACTAACAGAATGTGCTACTAAGACAGGAAACCACAGCAACATTACACCCACAGCAGTAATCCAAGCTTACTTCTTAGACACTAATATGTGCAATTACATGCAGATCAGAACCATCTAACTCAATGATTCAGAGGTTTTTATTGTGTATTTTTATCTTTATTTTCTGTAGCTATACCTTTCTATGGCTGAAATCAAACTATTTAGTAATATGATTATATTTGTCCTTTATAGTGTGGAGTAAAGGAAAAGTGTAATTTACACCAAATCAGAAAACTTCATTTTTATGCAAGATAAAATATTGTTTTATGACATTATATACATCTACTTTTGCATTTATGTTTAATGCAATAGCGCTGGCCTGAGGAGGATGGGTTTCCCCCTTAAATCTGGTTCCTCCCAAGGTTTTGTCCTCCCGAGGGAGATTTTCCTTGCCATTGTTGTCTTTGGATTACTCTCTGGAGACCCTGGGCCCTGGATTCATGCTCCTCGTTAAAGGCACTGTATAATTAAATTTAATTGATTAAATTGAATCGTTTATGGCACATTTCCATTCGAAATGTCCAATGTTACCTTCATGCTTGCCTTTTGTTTGTTTTTTATGCTGTTTAAAACTTCAAATGAATTCTGATTACAATAAGTGCAAGGGGGAAAAAAATCAAAGCACTAAAATCGTACCAGTTTACCTAAAATATACGTGCTGCGATGGAAATGGTAGCATGAGCTGAAAATGACAAAGTCTGAAGGAAATGACTTTTGAAAGCCACCGCAAGAAAGAATGTTATATTACGGACATAGTATGACAACTGTGACTAAAATAAACACGTGGAATGATGTGTGTGATGGTTTCTGAAGATGTAGCTTGCAAATTACAGAAATAAAAACAAATCAAATAAAAAGAAAGTTTAATGCACCCTTGTACTTTGTATTTTTTGCTTAAAGAACTAATCACAACATTCATTCGCTCCACCATTCCATTAAATTCAGGTATATTGTGTTTACACAACCACTGTGCTTTATAATGGTGTATCTAGATATTAACAAAAAGTAAAACATAAACAGAAGTGACTTAAAAAAATGAAAAGCACAGATAAAGAAGGATAAGTAAAGGGTAGAGGTGGATGTCCACATTCATGCATAGTTATGCAGGGTGATGCCATCTGTTTTAACGTGCGGTCCTGACGTGTGCAAAGGCTGGCAAGAGATCACTGCTGACTATGTCCAGCACCTAGTGAGTATAGAGGAGCTAACCTCACTGCCTACTTATTATTCCTAGTCTCTTCCTGGCTTCTGTGGCTTCATAAGCCAAGGGTGTATGGCATCAGCGGGTTGTAACATTACCACCAGTGGGACCCTGCTGTATACCACCTACAGCACGGTGACAGCCTGCTGTGAAACAAACGATCACGTCCCAGTAGTACTAGATGGAGAGGTCTCCATCCAGCTCTCCCTAACTGCTGCTCTCAGCGCTGCCCTGGTGGCCTCTGTGTGAAATCGCAGGATGCACTAGATTTTGCCTTATTGAAAACTGCACAATAAAAAGGGGAGTGTCATGAAAAATGCTGATACTCCTTTCAACAACCAAGCCTTTCAAAACCGGTTAGTCTGTCCAGGTTTGAAAACATGATCTAAAAAACTCTTGGTTACCTTAATACCGCACACCTGAATGGACTCTTAAGTCTCCACTTTTGTCTTATTTTCCACGCCCAGCTGGCTTTGTAGTATCATGTATTGTCACGGGTCTCTAATAAATAGAAGGCACTGCTTAAATGAGAAACCATTCAACTGAAGTCAACTATAAAAAAGGAACATTTACGCAAAGGAAATGGGCAAGAAGGGTGTACTGTTTACTCCCATACATTCATACGCACACTCCATTCTGTGCATCCCATTAACTCATTATGGCCAAAACCAAACCCATTAAAATTCTACGCTGTATATCAACACTACACTTGTGGCCAAGCTTATAAATCAAGGCTGTTATCCAAGACAGCTGCTTTTACATTCAGCGCATAATGCTTACAGCATTGATCTAAGCTTAAATATGATGAAATAACACACCTACACATCAGGGTCATCCTTCAACCACAGGCTCCTTTGGCCCTGAAGATGTTTTGAAATGAAACCGACGTTTGTGTTTTACGTTAAACAAAACAACATAGTCCAGTTTTGAAGACATTTTACAGTAAAGTTCACATGAATTTACACAGAATCTACTTTATTAATTTTATGGCTTTAGATATGTTTATAGAAAATTTCATTTCCTAATGTTTAATGTTACCTTCAAATTTGCCTCTTGCTTTTTCATACTGTTCAGTATCAATTCAGAACTTGTTAGAATAAATTTGAAATACAATAATTGGAGGATATTCACCTTTAAAAAAATGTAAATAATGAAATTGTACCAGTTTTCCTAAAATATTTGTGCCGTTATGGAAATGGCAGCATGAGCTGGGGATTATTTTTCAGCTGTCAAAACAAGAAGGAATGTTTTATTAAAGTCATATGACAACCACTTAAAAAGGAAATATAATAGGATTTATTTCATCATTATATAAACATTGGGCTTACAACTTGTTAAAGGAAAAAAAAATGAAAAAAAAAAGTTTCACACCTGTCAGAACCACATATTCGAAACGCTCATACTTTGCCTGTTTTGCTAAATTCATTTCTAACATCTGGCTTTTTCTAAACTAGCAATGTGTATGAAAAAAGAGCAGCAGATTCAAGCATCATGTGAGTTTAAACACATGCAAACAATGGCACTTCACAACAGACAACCTTGAGAGGCTGCATTATTTAAAACCAGGCAGCAGGGTTGGGTGAGTGGTGAGGGTGCCCTGGAGTAGAGGGGCAGCAGACAGAGCTAAGAGCCTGTCTCACACCTATGGGCTTTTTCTGTGTGGAGTGTGTATGTTGCCCCTGTGCCTGCATGGGTTTCCTCCCACAATCCAAAGAGATGTAGATTAGGTTAAATTGCCCATAGGTGTGAGTGTTTATGGTTGTTGGCCCTGTGGTGGATTGGCAACCTGCCCAGGGTCTACCCCACCTTTCGCCTGTAGTCATCTGGGATTGGCACCAACTTCCCCGTGGCTCTGACAGATAGAAGGTGTAGATAAAGGATGATTGATGACCTGGTCCTCACTGCACTTCCTTTGAGCAGCCAGTCATCCTTCCCGGTTGCCAGTGTTAATGTGTAACCACACCTTCCTGCACAGGAGTCCCCGGCCTCCGGGTGGACAGGTAGCTCCTGTCTCCGGCACGGTGGCTCATGCAGGACCCCCTGTCAGATGGACAGAGCGGAATACAAGTGAGAGTCCCAGCAGCACCATCGTGTCAAAAAAGTGCTCCTGGCATTTATTTTGGAAAAACTGCTCTCATTGCATAACCCATGATATGTTTTTCAGTGCCCACTTCCTGTTTATTGATCTTGGCTTTGCACTGGATTATATGAAAATGTGTGTTAATAGATAAACAGACAGACGGACAGACAGATACATGGATGGACAAAAAGGAGTTTAAAGACAATCTACAGTACAAAAAGGATTGTGCTTAGAGCTGGGTGTGTTCGTGTAAATTAATGTCCCCCTGTTTTCAAAAAGTATATCATCATCCATCCATCAATCCAACAGTCCTATCATGGAAACACGACCTTCTCTCTAGTCTTTTCTTTCCTGGTAGCTTTTTTATTCAGCGGACAGCAGTGCCATGCAAACACATTCACTACATTCCATGTAGCGATAACACAACACCTAAATACTTCTGTTGCCATACTGCCTCGTGCTCAGCTTGTGCTATCATACTCCCAGCCAATAACATTAATGTACACGGCGCTGCAACCAATCGGACAAGCAGAAATCCAGGTGCGCATCTGGCCTCCACCTGGTCCTGCTGAGGTGTATGAGATAGATGTTTACATTACTTGGGTGGCTTCTCCAAAAAGCAAATTAACTTTAGCACAAAATGGAACTGCTCTGTGTTCTTTTTAAGAAGGAACATCTATTGGACAAGCGAGTTGTCTAAGTCAAGTAATGCCGAGGTCAGTGTATACTTTGCAGTTACAGGAACAGCAATAAGTCCACAGTTAGCAGTTGGTCCATCATAACCCTGGTGACAGTCTGTGTTTGCAAAAAGACACACTAAGCATTGGTTAAAAGAGAAAGTAGAATAGCTTCTGAATTCTCTGCCCTTAAAGAGAGGTTGCAAGTCCTATGAACTAGAATAAGGAGTAGATCAGAGCTGTCAGGAAGGTTTTGATGATGCTTCAAACAATCTTAGCACACAGTCAATTGCTCTGGGCCCAAATGGCACGCCACTCCCTAACCCTGCTAATTCATAAAGAATGAACTATTGTCTACTTATGACGAGTCACAGAGTTAAGTCAGATCATTAGCCATAGTGGGTAATCATAGCTGATCACATCTGATCGCAAAGCCAATTTGATCATAAATAATAATAATAATAAGCCCTTAAATTCTAATTGATCAGACTCGGATCATTCATATAAACTTTAAGATTCCACAGTCCATGTGCCTGTTTATCTGGGCTCCAGTCTCACTGCAGCCCTATACAGGATAAGTGACCAGAAAATACTGTAGATATAGGCATGCATGCATCACTAATGCCAACTGGATTTAGATTTTGATTTATATTTTTTTGATGCCTGTGGGGGAAATTTTTTTTCCAGTAGCACAGAAGTTTCCAGTAGCATTTGTAAATGGTCACTCCCTGCTACGTTCGTAAATATCACACCTGTGTACCGGTCGGCGCTGCACTGTCATCGTCTGTACCGCTGTCTTGCCTTTGCAATGTTTGCACGTTTGCACACGTGCACTTTATGTTATGTGTAGTCTTTTGTAGTCCTGTGGTCCTGGAGGAACGCTGTTTCGTTTCACTATGGACTGGACTAACTGTGTGTGGCTGAAATGACAAAGGGCTAGCTGAGTTGACTTGGCTTGAAAGGGAATTTAACAAGAACAATATGTAGGTATTACATAGAATAAGACAAACAGAGATAAAGGATAACACAAGTAGATATAAATGCAAGGATAGCATCGTAAAATTTAAAATAGACAATATGTACAAAAGGAGAGTCAGTTCCATCAGGGAAATGGAGATCTGTACAGAAATACAGCTGTGTAAGATGGTTATTGTTCAAACAGAATATTTAGTTCAATGTCCACTAGTACCCTTAGCTGAGGCAGCACCGTAAATGCGTATGGCAGTTGGTAAGAAAGAACGTCCGAAGTGCTCAGTCCTGCATCTAGGAGAGATAAGTCTGGACCTGAAAGTGCTCCTCATCTCCATGATATCAGTGTTGAGCGGATGGTCTTTATTGCCCATTATGGAGAGCAGTTTGGACATAAACCTTATCTCCACTTCTGCCTCCACTGTGTCCAGCTCCATTCCCACTGCAGCGGTAGCCTTCCTAATCAGACTGCTCAGCAAAGAGTATTACTCCTTATTAGTATTACACCCCCAACAGACAGCAGCAAAGAGCTGGACACTGGCAACAACAGGCTGATAAAATAGGTTTAGCATTTTGCTGCACACCAAAGGACCTAAGACTCCACAGGAAGAAAAGCCTAAGATATTTATAATGTGGGTGTTTTTTACAAATACTTAACAGTTGTCATTTTCAGCAGCAACATTAGCTACAAATCAACAAGGCCAAATGGATGTGTGGTTAGAACACTCTTCTTAAACACCCTTGTTACTGAGAATTTTGAAACAGACTCTAGTGCCCTCTGTAGGTGTCACAGAGTATATCTCCTTGTCTCCTTGGCATACGAGTTTATGAGTCTGTTGCTCTCAACACGTTTAAATAAAAATACTACTAATAAAAACACACAAACCAGACCAGTGGCTTAGTATCTTTTAGAAGGCAGGTGAGAAGGTTGGGGGGAATTCACTTGTGTTCAATTCAATTCAATTGCAAAAACATTACAGTGAAAAATCAGCACTGCTGTCTCAGAGTCAGAAACTACAGAAAAGTGTGAGCTCATCCTGAGTCAAGGAATTAAAGTACCTTAGAGTCATGGTCAAAGGTGATGACAAAGTGTGTGTGTGTGTGTGTGTGTGGGGGGGGGGTTGTACAACATAGTAGAACTCTGTGGAGGTGAAACACGAGCTGAGTTTGTAAAAAAACCCGTGGTTTGAACGCCATTTCCAGCCATTCTGCTTGCCCTGAGTATTAATCTCACCTCACTCTCATTTCACATAATCAACCTAGACTATATAATTTTGCGTTTCCCAGGGTTTCTTTCTGAAATTTTGCATGCGCTATGAGATTCTTTGAGCAGTCTGTGGGGGTTCCATTAACCAAGTCTTGTTATTTGACTTTACCGTAGTGATTGAAAAGTGGCACTTTCTAAAGCACAGAGGTTTTCCAAACCATTCATTGGTCAAAAGGGATGTTACTGAATTCAACACAGTGTACACTAGTGCCACCTATTGGCAAATAAATATAATGTTCATGTACTATAAAGCCAAAAGTATGTGGACACCTGCCTGTGTAATACCTCATTCCAAAACCAAGGGTATAAATAGGAAGTCGGTGTAACAGCGCCTACCGTTCTGGAAACATTTTCCATTAGATGTTAGATTATTCTGGCTGGGATTTGCTGCCATTCACCTGTAACAGCATGAGTGGGGCTGGGTATAGATGTTGGCCAGTCAGGTTGCTTTTGTTTGCGTGATGTACAGCATCATGACTAAAATGGCAAGAGTCCAGAAGTTTCCACATCACAATCACTTCACTTGCAGTTAACCAGGGCAAAATTTTGACTTGCTGCAAATGAGGCATACCATTAATGGTGCCACATTGAAAGTCACTAACCTCTTCAGTATGACCTATTCTGCATCCAGTGTTTGTTGATGGAGACTGTGTGGCTGTGTGTTTAAAAACACCTTTCCAGCAAAGACTTTGGCATAATTAGCCAAGTCCAAAAGTATGTCCACATATTTTTGGTTATATGGTGTATATCGAGCAATGACCAGGCCTTAGTTTGACATTAAAGAATTGATAGTCGTAGAGGTTATGGATTAGCATTTACTGTAGGAATGAAAATTGACTAAATGCTTCTTTTTGCAGATGGTATAATCCAGTAATCATGAACAACCCTCAACCCTTTTACCTAAAGGTAACAGGGTTGAACTTCAAGGCAAATCTGTGTATTAATTCAAAATTAGCAGGGGTAGCTGGAAACCCCTTTGTATGTTTCAAACCCCACAAAAGCATTCTCTCCCAAAGGTAATAAAGGTTTTTTATTTTAATGTATTGTTCTGCCTCCACTCATAGTGATGGGGTTGAGTTACTCTGTGATGATTCGAGAATGTAAAGAGAACATTGAACTCAGATGATGTAATTTCCTGTTGATCACATGACTCAATGGAATATACTGGCATAAATACGCGTATGCTTGTATTTGGGGTCTGGAGACAGAGTTGAGTGTACAATGAGGGACAGATTGAATGAAAACTATTTATTATATACTGAAGTATGTTGTTTTTGTAAAAGCAAAAATTGTAAAGTAAGGATGAATTAAAAGAAACTTTGCTGACCTGAAAATAGCAAAAAATGCAGATTTTTAGACTTTTTATGTTACTTCATTTGCAAATTTGAGATGTGATATGGAACAAAGAAAATTAAGTGCAGTTTAGACATACCTGAATCGTTGTTTATTGTAAAATTCAATCAAGGTGTGACGATCTGAGGGTGCCACACCCCTTGACTGCCCAGTCCTCAGTGCCAGAACATATGGTTCCCCTTAATTGGGCCCTGCATGCCTCACTCTGGAGGGACCTCATTCCCAACATAATGCCTCATCTCACCGCCAACCAGGAAAAACACTGAAGTGAGCCACCTAAGTGTGGAAGCACAGATCTCTTCTGGGCAGTATTCCAGCATCCAGCAGAAGGACAAGAGGCTGGAGAGCAACTGCTAAAGCTCAACTGGGGCAATATCTAAGCTGCAGATCATGTTCTAATTTGAACCCTGGCAGCCAATGGCTTGTGGAACAAACAGTCCCTGCATCATTACAGGATCTACGCTGAGCTGGCCAGCTAAAATGATGAGCAGTGGCCTCTTTTATCAAGATTGTTGTTGTTGTTGTTTAGTCACGCAGTCGTGTCTGACTCTTCGCGACTCCATGGACCACAGCACGCCAGGCCGCC
>JAACJT020000928.1:5243-17181 GCA_009936485.2 Gymnarchus niloticus | reverse complement strand
CCTTGCCACTGTCGCCTTTGGCTTACTCTCTGGGGACTGTGGGCCCAGGACTATGTAAAGCGCTTTGTGACCGCGCTTCATGTTAAAAGCGCTATATAAATAAAACTGAATTGAATTGAACTGAAAAATGTGATTATGATTCACTGTCAGTGGATGGATGGATGGATGGATGGATGGATTGTCAATGTATTGAAATAAATAATTTGCTTTTGGGAAATTGGCAGAAACTAAAAATGACTAAAACGACACATACAGAAGATAACAATGATAATAAAAATAAAAAATGGAAATACGCAAACAAGATATTTGTAGTAAGAAACATGGAATGCCCTGCCCCCAAATACACAAACCAGTTATATCATAGCACTGTACAGAGGTGAGAAATTGCGTTCCTACAACAAAAGTTCCACGGAGCCAACATTTAATCAATATTTCTTCATTGAAAGACTCTCTTATGTGGCTGATTAGATACTCAGTTAGCATGATCAGATTATTTCTATATGCAATACACTATTTCACCCACATCAAGTGCCTGCAGTAAAATTCATTTAATTCTCCGATCTGCAGAAAATACTTTATATCCTAAAACTGTAACATGATGAGTGTCTGGAATAGACACAATCACCGTATCATGGTTATGCAATCTTTTATGAAGACATAAGAATGGCATCATTGTACATGGAACCCTCCAATCATACTGATGAAATATGAAGCAAATGCTTCAAAGGAATTAATTCATGCTTCGTCGAAGCCTCGGATACTACATGAGCTGAATTTGAGAACGGTGCCGCTTGATTGGATACATTTCAAAGCCTGTGTTCATTAAATTTTAGAGTTTTGTCCCAGAGAGCTGAAGCTACCATTGACTGAGGAAGAACTGCGAGTTTGAATCAGAATTCCTGCTGGAAACGGATGAACCACGTCGACGTCTCCAGCCTTTAACAGCAATATCCTGCCTTGGTCCTTGCTGTACATTGTGCTGTTTTTAATTTATTAGTTTAACTGTTAAATTATTACCCTGAGCAGCTGATTGACCAAATTATTAATCTCTTTTTAATGAAATATTTTCCTTGTGTTTGCTAAAAAATCATGAAGAAATGGTAAACAATAAAGGGGGACATTTTTCTTATTTAGAAAGAATTACTTTGTTGGAATACTGTATGAATCCTTAAAAAGTATGCATCGTGTAGATACTAGAACCCATGCAAGCCGTTGAGTAATTAATTACATCTACAGCATGAATTTGAAATTAAATTTGTGAGTTCCTATTTTTAGGAAATATTTTCCAGTTGTCTGGGCAGTATTGTCTGTTTTTTTTTTCTTTCAAAAAAGAGTTCAGCTGATATGAAAGATGCATGATCGTCCTCCCATTTTCACCTGCTATTTAAAACATTGTTGACATTTTAAAGGGTAAAAAAACAAAATAATAATAATGCCATAACCCTGCACCAGCAATGTAACATTTTCTCCATCTGCATTTAAAACCTACTTCAAATATTTAAAGGCCAGTTTTGAGTGCACTCAGACTGTAATTTTACCTTAGAACAGGTTCTTAAACACTTCAAAGGGCAACTGAGATAAAACATCTTCTTCGAGGAGACAAATGTATGGTTGTGTTCATAAATTATCTCTAACGATGGGTATACACAACCTTTAAGACTATATTAGCTACTCTATAATAACCTTATTTTCAAATATCACCCATAAAATGTCACATGGTCTGAATGTTGATTGACATTGCCTTGATTCTGCGGGTCAAATGAGACCAATTTAGCCAAATTAAAGATGTCACTGTGTTTATATTGTGTTTCTTTGATGAGTGAGCAAAAGAGGTTTGTACATCTACGTAAAGATAGCGGAAAAAAAAAATCAGTGATGAACTCAGCTGTTTTATGGCAAAACTCTGTAACGTGCACCTCATCAGGGTGTTGGCAGCTATACTGGTTCAATCTGCCACAGTTATCAGTAAGAAGAACACCCCAGATTTTAGGCAATCCGCAGGGCGGGGTTTAGATCTACCACCAGAGTCAGGAGTCTGGGGTGTGCGTTTCAGATTAGCTTTACCAGGCCCGGCTTCCCTGTTTTAACCATAAATCTGCTTGACACCAGACTTGAAAACTGTCGCCATGCAGTTTGACTTTCTTTGTCTGAACCTGAGTCAGATTTTTTTGTTCATTTTACACCTGCCACAATAACTGGTTTTGCTGTGTGCCGTTAATCCCCATCCTAACCAAACCACACTGCTCCTAGAAAAGTACAACCCTTACCCACAATGCACTTCTGTCTGCTGCTGTGACCAGAATGCTTCTCCGAATTGTATTCAATAAAAAAGAAACAAATCATGACTGAAAATTGTTTGTTTGGCCCGCTTATAAACGATCATTGCTCAATTAATTAGTCTATAAATCTGATCTTATTCAGCTGCGTATCTTTGATGCATTTCAAATGCTTCTGAATAAGGTTCCAATACATGATGTTAGTATCAAGTAACACCTCCTAATTTCTATATGCGGGCCACACTCTCAGCCATCTTACAACCAAAGAATAAGTTAGTTATGAAGGTATCAGAACAAAGACATAATCAACGAGTAACAGACACTACCGAGAACCAACCTCATCACATGAAACAATTGCAATGTGGTCACGGACTAGGAGAAGTGTTCGAGGGCATAGCCCCACCCACAGACTCCTGAGGGTTATTGGACACGGCTGGGGTGTCTGAACTATGTGCAGTTTTCTGTTGTGCTTCCCCGCTAGGTGGTGACTGATCAAACACGACACTGTAGCCATAAGCTCAGTGAAAACTGGAGTGATGTCAAAGGCTGTTTTCAGGTTTTAGTGTGGGGAATATGAGAGATTCAGCTTATGCACCAGTGTTAGTTTTCCCAGAACTCTGCTGTCGACATTTAGCATATGAGAGGCCAGGCTACTGCAATGCAAAACTGGACAGTTGACACAAAAAAACTAGGACTATGGGGAACTGGGACCTTGTTGACTATGTCTCGCACTTGAGTTGTGGAACTGTCAAAAGTTAATTGCGATTGTGGACACAGCTTTACAGATTTTGCAATTTTTTTATAAAGTGGGCTTAGAGCGCAACAGGGTACTGCTACGCTTACTGCCAGAAAAAGCTTTTGACTTTGCTGGTAGCTACCCAGTAGGTCACATTGATACATACTGTACTAGCCTATAATGAGGCTTATTATTATGCGACTAGATTAATCCATAATAGATCAAGCATACAATATCCGTAAAACCTAGAAGAATATAAACACTGCTAAACTACATCATGAGCTATTGGAATACAGAATGCTAGTTAACAAGGTATGAAATAGCAACGCCCCGCCATTTTAATCCGCAAACAAATTAGTATACCGGAATTGATTTTAAATAATGAAAATGGTTTCGGTTGACTGATTTGTTAAAAAATCCAAATGACCATCACCAATAAACCAAAGCGTGTTTGTTTCACAGTAATTCAGGTTTCAGTTTCCAGCACTGGGTATGTCATACGTACCAAGCACTCAGTATATTAAGACATCTGATAAACTGGACACACTTGGGACCAAAGTGTTATGGGGACAGGGTGTATAATTAATTTTGGAACGTCTGCATCACTCAGGGAACACTGACCCAACTAGAAGTCTCCCTTCCTTCGTTAGACCTACAAATGATATCTTACCAGTTCCACTCGTACTTTAAATGGCAATATTTAAAATTCAGAATTTATATACCTTGAAGGGACAATATTATTACAGCATAAAACTTTTGCCTAGGGATCCAAGTACAACACTAATTATAATGAATGATTTTCACGTGACAGATTTAAAAATATGTTTATTCAGTAGGATTGTTTCATACCTTTATGGAACAAAACTCGGTTTCGTCACAATTGCCTTCCCAAGCAGCCGGACTATTATTTGTGGAGTCATTTTACTATCTGTGTTACCTTATGTGTTAAATCAAAGCTTCCATGGTACAGTCACACCATACATTTTATAGCCTACGTGAGTGAGGAAGGCCAAAACCTTTTGAGAACGAGAGAATATAAACTCCTGTGGCTTCATATTGTTCAATTCCCAGGCAGGGTCTCCTGTGCTGCCACAGATATGCACCCACGGCACGTGGAGTCCACTGATACCGTAAGGGGCTGTCCCATTATCCGCCCACCCGCTTCTCCAAATAAGCAGAAGCAGAATAACGAAATGTCTGACATATCTCTGCTGTGAAACCTTCCGGGATAAGCCCCGGGGTGGGCAAGAGATGGTCTGGTGAGGCACGAAGTGGAATCGACACAGCAAATTTCGATGTTTCACCTCAAGAAAATCGTAGTCGTCCTATTTGACTTTTAAATGAGAGCAGCGGCTCAGAAACAGCCGTCATACACTTACTCTCTAAAGCGAAGTCTCATACGACAGTGAAGTATCATTTAAAAGGTAGCATAGAGAGAAACTCTAATACTACACTATTACGCTCTTCTGTTCATTATGCTTTCTAAAATGAGAGGTGCGATGCCAATAAGACGATGAATCAATATTAGGAAACTCACGGATTGCGAGGCAACAAAATGTCTGTGTGCATGAGTTAAATTTGAATTTAAATTTGAAAAATTGGACCTAATATATCTATTTGCTTTTTTTTATTATTATCTCCACATTCTGTAAATCAGAGAAGTGGGGACCGGCTCTGTGAGTCAGTCCACGCGGCTGGAGGTTGGCGCCGCAGCGATTTTTTTGACTGTATGCATTTTTTAGCGCAGCGGGCTAAACAGAGTGTGACTTCTCAACACACCGCGCCCATCTTGCACTGCTTCTTACAGAGCTGCGCGACACTCCCCCGTGCTGTGTCCTCGACTCCACTTCAGCGTCTCGCAAGGCCTCGGATCGTGGAGTCGACACGGAAAGGAGGGGGCAAAGAAGCACTATATGATAAAGATAAAGGGATAGAGGCCATTTATTAACCTGGCAACAGCATGCTAACCCTGTCCAATTATCTCAGCTGAACGTAGGGCAAGGAGAAAATGCATGCCATGCTGGAGGCTGCTGCTCAAAGTACTTTCTCGACGGGAGCATAGAGAATGCCGGAAAAGTACTTGCCCACTGTTGTAAATGTTTCAGACTGCCATCAGTTATTTTCTTACCCCTCCAAACTCCACCAGACCTCGTATCAGTTACAATGTCTCAGACAACCCATATGTGTGTTATGAGGCTTTAAAAGGTATCGCAAAAGGTTAGCTGTAAAAAATAGTGCATAAAAACACGAGGTTTGCTGTCTTAAATTAAGAAATCAACGGGATTGTGCTTTGCTGGGGAAACAGTGTGAATAACAAGGAGAACATTAAGCACCAAATTAGCCCATCATCAACACGAGATCGAAGGCACGTCTTACCTTCTATGGTGGCTCTTTTGGGGAGTATGGTGATAGCTCCCAGTGCAGCATCCTCTAACTGGTGAATGGGGCTCTGTTTTGCTCCCCAGCTGTCTGACCCGATCCACAAAAAATGTCCCACGTGACTGGCTCTTTTGCTGGCGTTTAGGAGTCCCCTATGCAATAATCACAGGAAGAAATAGCCTAGTTAATTGAACTGTGCATTATTTTGGCTGGTGAAAAAATTCCCTTAAAATATTCCACGCTGTTGTTTATTTAGTTTTGTTAAGGATATGCTTTTAGCCCAAAACAAAATTACATTCTTTCTATATAGTTTCTCAAAATGTTTTCTTTTTTTATACCTCAGCCGTTATGAGCAAGCATGGGTTATTGATTCTGGTCTTTCCCTGGTGTTATTTTCCAGGAGGCATATCAGCTGAGTGAATGTGTATGACATCCAAGTCTCTATTGATTTCCCCTGCTCGATACACAGTTGGCCAAATGTAACCTGGCATGAGGAGGGCATGGTGGGTGCCTACCGAATGTCTTCATCACTGGCAAACAAGATGACAGCACGCGCATGTCTCGTGTCAAGCAAATGCCGGATAATCTTGTCGAAGTCTGCCTGCGTGTGCTCGTGGGGGATTTTCAATGACTGGGCAATGCAGATCCCACCTGGAAGAAGGAAAGCCAAGATTATGCAACGATCTAGAGCACCAGTTGGTAGTGATGGGACAAATCAGGTTTCAATACCCGTAGTGGGAGGGAGGATCCCGAACTATAGCCACCCACCACGGGTTTTGAAGTCTCATTCAGTGCCAGCAATGATTGGTCAGTTTTGGATACTCCCGCTATCCAGAGGTTTCAAAGTCTCATTTGTCCCATCACTACCTATAAGCATGCTAAATACCTGTTGCATGCTATTCAGAATGAAGGAAATGCCTTGGTTGTTTACTGAAGGGTACGGAAGAATGGAATTAGCATACTGATTTTTCAGATAAAAGATCTCATTTTGAAAATATTTTTTTTCTTATCATCTTTAGACATCATGTTATTCCCCCCGTATGTGAAATACTCAAACCCTGCTACAGCAAGCTATTAAATGTCTGAATGGTAGTATAATGAACCACAACAGGCAGGATCCAAGTGCGAGGAGGCAGGTTTATTTTGAAGGGGCGAGGGAGGAGTCGAGGAGTCACAGTCGAGGGAATCCAAATTCAGGGAAACTAGCCAAAACGTGAACCAGAAACCAGGAAGTCAGTACACAGGCAAGGGTTCAGAAATCCAGGGCCATCAAGGAGCAAGAGCGATCAAATCCAAACACACAATCATAGAGGAGAACCGAGGTCCGAGACGATAGTGCAGGCTCATACACCAGAACCATACAGTGGAAACAGCCATACAACGGAGACACTCAGCCTGGGCTAATTTAAAAAGGTAATCGGATGATTGACAGCTATTTGATATTTGGGGGGAGGAGTGGAAGTACTCTGGGCATGGCTGCTCAGGTGAGGGCGTGACAGGAAGTAGTCTGGAAGAACCAAAGCCCATAATTATTCACACAGGCTGGCAATCAATCAGAATTCAGGTTATCACATTCAAGGTTACAAGAGCAATGGCATGCTGAGATTTAAGGAAAGCACCTTCAGGTTACAAGGCATTGGCGTGCTCACGTTATTGTTTTGTTTATGTATGATGAACAATAAGACACATCGACAAGTGCGGGACATCCTGAAGAAATCTGTAGCAAATTAGAGATAAGCCATACATTTAGGACTAGTTTTTGCTTTAAAAGGTTTTTATTTTTTTTGGAGTGATAACTTATCTATTATAAAAGTTTATTGCATGGCTTTAATCTTCCTTGCTATCTTGAAGTAACTGCTACCTGTTGTCTTTGGAAGTAACGTAGGTCCTAAGCCTAGTTCACCATGCTTTGTCATGGTTCACGCACACTAGGGCATGTGGACCTGTTCATACTATGTTTGTCAGTCAACACGTGCGTTTCGAGGTCAGCGGCAATGATATTCCACCAGACCAGCAGAGGGCACATGTCTTGGCTTCACATATCTGTCTCTCAGAAATGTCCATCTTTGCCTGCACGAGTGGTCATCTTTTCCCGTTGTTGAAGCGATCTCTCTCCATGAGTTTGCACACTGGCATTTATGCTTGTGCTCCTTGAGAGACGAGTTGCAAATGTGCAGATACCTCTGCACTTCCTCACATAGCTACTCATTGAAGGCGTCCATGATGATACTCCCTTCTTCTAGTCCTTCTTCATCAGCATCTGTTCTTTTAAATCTGGTGCTGCCATCAACTGGAAATTCCCAGTAGTGCATTAATGTTTTTCCTGCACATGTGCAGTCAACGCTCACCGACGCACAAACTGTCCACTACACGAACAATCTGGGCTGCACACGCAAAGTCTGCACAGACATGCCTGCTAATGAAATTTACATCGTTTGCGTCATGTGACGTAGCATGGAAAAGGCTAGACGTCCCTATTGGGATAGACTCTGAATCAACAGTCCCAGCTGGACGCCCAAAGTCATAGTAAAATTGAAAATTGATGTAGCCAATCCTGAAATGAATGTTGCTTCTTCCCATGAACTAAAATTCTTCGCAAGAATAAGTGAAGACATCCACTGACAGTCCAAACTTGTGAAAGCAGATTCAGCAGAAGGATGTTTTCACATTTCAAGCCGTGACGTTGCACGATACGAACCACAGAAAACAAAGACACAGAGCTCCTTGAAAAAAAAAAACCTGAAAAAGGCAGACATTTTTGGTAACCGATCTTAAGAAATCTGCCCCAAATTTAGCATCTGCTCGCAAGGGGTGGTTATGCCTAGCAAGCCATAAATGAGAAAAACGATCAAGTGTGTTTGCTAATTAAACATCAGTGTGCACTGATGAACACTTTCCATGTTAAAGGCAGCATGCTGTGAACTGTTTACTAAGCCACTTAACATCAAAACATTTTGAGTTCTGCTGTGGTCTTGCTTGGATTATGTCAGGAAACAGGAGAAGTCACATCGAATGCATCCTAAACTGGCACCTGCATCAATTTATATAGCAGGTGCTTCCGTCCAAGGTGATGTACAGGTGTGGAAAGGTAGTGAGCAGGATCAGAAGGTGTCCCTAGAGCAGGTGGGCTTAATAACTTTGCTCAGGATTCCAATGGAGATATGGTTACTCTGGTAGCCATGGGATTTGGACCCATAATATTCCAGATATGGGCACTGAGCTACACACCACTCCCTACCTTCCAATATGGCACCGCTATGAATTCTGGGTCCTGTGAGATCTTGGTGCACTGGGCTCCTTCCCTCGCTTCTTTCATGGACCCTGAATGCTTCGGGCTCTTGGAATCGCCCCAAACACCCCCCGCCCCCGTCCCGATTACACTGTCACTGTCAATGGATAATAGGTACTGATGCCAAGCTTTCAGTGTATGCTCATCACTAATTAACACAGTTACTATGTAATTAAGAACAGTACAGCCTAATGATATTCACATGTCCCATTAGATTGATTTTTGGAGGTGATTGCACTTAATGAAGTTTATTGTTGTTTCCAATTACCAGTGTTCGATGTTCAAACTGGACTTGATCATTTCAACATATAACCCATGTGACCACTGTCTTTCTATTGAACCCTTGATCCTTTAAAGCCTGAGGTAAAATGTGGCTGTCGCATTGTGTTAAAGAAAACTGTTAGACATGCAGACAAGGAGGCTCGCTACTCAACTTATCAGACTGTTTATTGATACTTCAAATAATTGTGTTCCCCTAAAGCTGGAGTTTATCGTTTTTTTGGGCAGATGACAAAAGATTTTTCCTTTCGAAAAACACTCAAAATGAAAGCGCCCCTTTGTTTCTGCTCTAACAGATAAAAACATTTCATAGTGAGTCAACTTCTATCTCTAACTAATTACCATACAGTTGCTTGTATGTGTGACTTTACTTCAAAAAGAACTTTGTATATCCATAACCAATCCTCCAGAACAACACAAAAATGTTCTCCAATTTGACAATTCCCCATTAAAGCTGATGGCTGACATTTTCTTGACTGCGGCACAAAATGAAAACAAACATTTGTAAGATATATATTTTTTTTTTTACTATAAAAATGGTTCTGCTGCATTGTTGATGATAAATATTCCAAAAAGCATAGAGCATTCAAAGGAATCCTCTCTGGCATTTCAGCAATTGATTCGTTGACGAAATGAATTGAATCCGTTGAGGAACTGAAATGAATTCATTTAGTTGGTATCTATACAAATGGATTTGACTTCTATGGTTCATAGGCCCTTCCTTTGTCAGAAAGGCCTCCGGGCATGTTCAAGATAAAGAAATCCTCTACGAGCACAAGTATAAACTTAGCTGAGGATACAGATTCCTCCAAAGCTGGAATTTGATTTCTGATTGCAATATACCTCCTGAGGAAAATAATGTTTTCACGAACGATGTGGAGCTGTCATGACATAGGGACGGAGTTATAGAACATTGCACATTGTTAACAAACAAGGTCTAGATCACGGTGCAGTGACTCAGGCTAAAGAGCACACTCGGCCAGATTGCCTGCCTGTCAGTCCTTTGTCTTTGGCTGGTGAGCCTGTGAGTACTCAGCACTGAGTACTCGGACTCCTGACTGTGAAGCACACAATGGGGGCTGCCATGAAGGACTCTAGCCCAGAGTCACAATTGGTATCCCCAAGGACTGGGTTAAGGATCAAAACAAGGTTGGGCGGCTAGCAAACAGGATCCAAGAACCAAGGGAAAACCAGAAACCAACTATCAGTTCAAAGGTCAGAAGCAGAACCAGTAAAACAAAACCAAATCGCTGAACCAAACCAGAGAACCAAGAGATTAGAAATGAGCCAAAAACCAGAACGTTAGACGAGGAGAACGGAGCACCAACACAAGTATGGAAAGCCAAACGTCAAGATGGAGCAAGCAGACGATGATCAAAATGAGCTTAAAGACACTGATGCCGGTATGGATGATGATATGGTGGGCATGACAGAGGAACACGCACATGTCTGGCAGGTGACCAAGTGAACAAGACACTAGACTGGATATGACATGAGGATTGTTCTCCTTTTCTCCTCCTTTTGTGTGACGAAACAGTTTCTGCAGACTGCCACATTTCCTAGGCTGTTAAATTTAGTAATCATTTAGCTGCATGCCTTATGCTGCCTGGGAAAAGCTCCAGGAACCCCACGACCATGACCAGGATAAGTGGTTAGAAGAGGGAGGGAGAGAGGGATGGATGGATGGATCACACACACACAGGAAAACATATACGGTATATATTTTCCAAGTTAAACTTTTAAAACAGATATTTTTGCTGACAATAAATGATATCATATATCAATGCAATGAGACCAATCTTTGACATCACCGCAACTTTGTACCGGATAAAAAGCTTTGGAAGATGCATGCATGGAATTGTTGTATATATGTTATATATCATATATGGGTCAGTTACAGGTTTTAAGTCAACATTTTCAGGATCAATATCTGTCACACTTTATTGTCCTATTTTATGTTAAATAAAAATGACATTTTCCAATTTACACACGTAAAAACTATGATAGAGCACAATAAAAACACCAGTCATATATTATTGTCTTTATCGTTTTCCCACCACTTTTCCAAGTGAGGGCCAAAATTATTATGTAACTTTAAAATAATATATAGTGCAGGATTATATTACCCATTACCAGGTGGAAGATGGAGAGAAGAACCAAAGTATTATAAGCAAAATATTACATGAAAACTATATAGAATAATCATTGATCCTTTTCTAGTAACGCCTATGTCTGGATTTTTATACTGGATTTTGTTAGTGTTTGTGAACACTGCCTCTCAGTAAGCGGCCTGATTTAAATGCTGTTCACACACACCATAAAACAACTCGCCCGTTTAGTAAATGCCCCCCCCCCCCCACACATCCGCCAGAGACCCTGGCATTCTGACACATCAGCGAACACATACCACCCCAGCAACATGGGTGCCGGGAGGGGGGCCGTTTGTTCCGGAAGGTCTACTGCAGGCCATGAGGACATCATGCCGTCACTCACATTAACCATAATGACCCTGTCGAGGCAGCTGTTCTCCAGGGCCACGTTCCCATTCCTTGCTGACTCAATGGGCCACTTCCTATTTCCTCTGACTCCCTAGGCCACTCTCCGTTTCCTCGCGACTCCCAGGGCCCGTTTCTGTTTGCTTACTAGCTCCCAGGGCCATGTTCCCAATTTCTGCTGACTCCCTGGGCCACTTGCCAGTTTCCCACTGGCTTCCAAGACCACCTCCTAGCTCCTCACTGGCTCCCTGGGACACTTCCCCTGGTTCTTCACTGGCTCCCTGGGTTACTTTCCAGTTCCTTGCTGGCTACTAGGGTCACCTGCCGGTTCCTCACTGGCTACCAGGGTGACCTACCAGTTCCTTGTTGGCTACCAGGGTCACTTCCCAGTTCCTCGCTGGCTCCCAGGGACACTTCCCCTGGTTCTTCACTGGCTCCCTGGGTTACTTTCCAGTTCCTTGCTGGCTACTAGGGTCACCTGCCG
>JAACJT020000927.1:2999-17183 GCA_009936485.2 Gymnarchus niloticus | reverse complement strand
CAAATAATGCTTCAAGAACTGTGGTGGGTGTGAGTATCCCAAACTGTCAATCAATATTTGCATTAAATGAGGGTACAAAACCTGTGGCTGGTGGGAGTATCCTGAACTTGTTTTGAAGGCTCATTGGTCACATTTTAATATAACGAAATATTAAAATACATTAACTGACCATGGAAGAGACAAACAAAAGTGTGTTTTTTCCAAGGAAAATATGTTAAGCTGTCCTGAAATGTGAAAAGCCAAATAGGGTGTGCTCTTTAAAAGGATGCTGCTGAACATAAGGGTCCTTCTGTATATGATGGCATTTTTTAATTAAAACACCTACTCCTCATTTACATACTGTGCACCAGTTATTAATATAAGATAAACTCGACATACATGCTCATGGTCTTTCACAGAGCCACTTTGATCTGAGCTGCTTCTGAGGACCACAGAGCAAATGTTAGCCTTTGTGCCATTCTGAGGCTTCTAAAAACCCTAAACAACGAGTACAGAGAGATGTCGTTGTAGTCTACTTATGTAAATTTATAATGGTTCATTTGACAATTAGAATGTCAAATTCAGTGTCTAGTACAGACTTTCTCTGGGTCGCGTATCGCTAGGATGTTTAACAAATGGACATTCCCATGCATTCATATACTAAAGCAACCGAGAATTACTGCTTGCTGAAAAATAATACATATCTCTATCAGTGATGATGTGGCAACTTATTGGTTTTGATGTTTCACGCTTGTATTGTGCAGTTCTGCAGTGGCAGACGTGAGTGTGCTTGTGCAGTGTTGGTTTTTTCCCTAATCATAAAAACGGAAAAATGATTTAGGTTTGGTTGGAGGCAACAACATTGGGATACAATATACCAAAATATAATATCAGTGCATTGTTCTAAGGCTTCTATTTCAGCTGTTTTCCTGTTATATTTACACAGATGCCCAAAATTGTACCCAAAACACAGCTGAAACAAACCTTCACAGAAAAGCATTTAAAATTCATATTGTGATGAAAAATGATTGCTCCGGCCTAAATGACATTATCCATTTAATGCCATTTCACCGCCACCTCACAATTAACTTTTAAGAGTTTGACACAACTCTGGAGGGTGAAGGACAGGAAGATGAATGGGAACTTAATTCATTAGACTGATTCTGAAATGGCTTTATGGGTTCCTTTCTGCTGCTGTTTTATAAGAATCCAAGTGAAGATCAATAGATGTTCAATATTTCTTTGGGCTTCATAAACACCTGATATTCCTTGTTGCTAATCATCATCTACCAGGACTCAATAACTACATGAACATGCAAACTCCACACACACATAAACAGAGGTGGGATTTGAGCCCCCAGCTCTCCAGGTGTGAGTGCTAACCACTGAGCCACCATGCCTACACAAAAGATTCATCATTGTTTTATTTTTTATGGTTGGTATATTACTTGTCCTCATACCTCAGACGCAACACACATTTGTAAGCCTATTTTAGAGTGCATGCTTTCATTTTTCAGTCCTACAAATGCAATATGGCCAATATTCAAAACTTGAATTGGAACTCCTCAGCTAAATCATAATTGAGGTTCAGTGTTTTATTTGTCATGTTATCAATATCAGTGCCTCATTTTCTGCTTGCTGCATCTTTAAGTATAAATTTAATACCTAATAACCATCCATTCATCCATTTTTTGCCACTGATCTAGGTCCAGGTCACGGCCTTCTAACAAATGCCATCTAATCAGAAAAAGAAAATATACTTCCAGGGGTAAATAACAAAAATGATATTTTCAAGAATTATTAATTCAATTATAATTTCTTTGCATGAGTCCATAAGGAAATAGACACACTTCATGTAGTTTTTATGGCCAGTGAGATTTTGATGATATGTGACATTAAATCTGTGCATGGACACTAACGTACAGGTTAACATACAGGTTTCAGTACATAATTTCTATTAGAAACAGACAAAACCAACAAACAGATTTAAATGTGCAAAAATGATGAAATACAGAAAGGAAAAAAGTAAAGCTGAGAAGTACTCACACGAACATATATCTGTTGCTATATCCCAAGATGTACCTTGTTTAATGTTATTGCCATGACAATTGGATGTGTTTGGTGATTGCTTATTGAGAACAGTTCTGCGGTTTGCCTGCAGGGGTAGTTCAGCATGACGTCATTGGTATAAACCTGTTCAGTGAATTACACTTTTACTTAAGCACGAATTAAGAGGTGTTACAAAGACACAACGTGGCACAGATTCAAACATGAAACGGAAAATATTATAATGAAAAGGAATGTTTGACTTGTGCCAGAAATTGCCAAAATGCCCAGGTTTTGCCGCCACACCTGCTGTGCACTTACATTTAGTGTCAAGGTTAATGCATAATTCAGCAGGTGGGATTTCCAGCAGTCAGAGAGAGCTGCAGGTTCGCACGTCTACAGGACATAAAAAACAAGAATTATGTCATCCTTGATTTAGCCATCTTCTTCATGAAACTGGGGGCAGTAAAAGTAAAAAATCTACCAAGGATGGGAGGGAACTGTCATTCAAGACACAAGTACACACATAACACATGATAACAATAAAATTTTCCACCAAAAGTTTGTGCATTTGGAAGCACTACCTGAGCTTCCTCACTATCTCAGCTGCTGCCAGACCATAATGTACATACACTAACTATTTCTGATGTATCAGAAACAAAATCCATTTACATTCTGGCTAACATAATTTCAGCCAAAGCTTATTGTATTGTATAAGTGTATGGGATGTCCTTCTGGGTATTCATGCATGTGAGATCAACTCCTTGAAATACACAGCATCAAATTCTTTTGATTTTAGACAGCTTAAGTAATTGATTTACGTTTATGTTGTGAGATAGATAGATAGATAGATAGATAGATAGATAGATAGATAGATAGATAGATAGATAGATAGATAATTTATTGATCCCCGGTTAAATATTCATGATTGTTCTGTGTCATTTGACATCTTATACCATCCTAAGTCTGTTTAATGAAAACTGTATGTCGCTCATTACTCTAACCCTGTTACCGTGAGTGAGTTCTGGACGATCCTTTATTCATTATTTAGCAGAACTCGACAAGATGTACAGAGCCCACACGAGTAGGATGTAAGCTGTGCTGTCCCATCAACACTAGGCACGATGCCTGCCGCTAATAACATTGTAATGATGTCATGTGTTCATACTTCACAGCATCATGGTTACATTGGCCCCTCCAGCAACTACAACAACGCTTTGACTTTGAGATGTTCAGATTTTGACTTTGCTTTATATCCTAGATAGGCTATATAAAAAGAAAGGCAGGTTTATTTAGAGACAAAAAATAATAGGTATATGGCTACTTGCTAAAGTTACATTCACCGGAATTGATGATTGAATGGAATGGCTTACCAAGAATGAAAATTTGTCTGCTTGACTTTTCAACTGAAAATCAACGACCTGTTTTTTGTTCAGGTGAGACTTAAAGCTAATTAGTGACAAAGCTGATCTGATATTATAGCTTATGATAGTGCTGTGTAGTCCAAAGCCTATATATCATTGTACAGTGCACTGCAGGTCAACATGAACCCTTTCATGTATGGTGCTCACTATAGTGGACAGCTGCTTAAATCCCATTATCTAATACATGAATAATTTTCAAGTTAAAAGTTTCATGGAATCCTCTTTAGGGGACGTTGCCCCAAAAGGAGCAAAGGTTTCAATTGTGATTCACTGTCAGATTAATACCAACATTACTTAAAACTTGCAAAAGAACTTTTAAGTCAATATGCATGAATCCTGAGCACTTATCCGTATTCTGTATGTGCATCGATGTAAATACATCTAGATGAAATCCTCTAAGCACAAAGAATTTCGCATATCTAATGGGATAGGCATCACAAATTGCATTTATTTGTTTAAAGCGGGGAGATCATTTTATTTTTGATTATTTATGTGTTTCGATCGTAACTGTTATGCAATGCATGCCTAATTACAAGATAAGATAATCAAAACCGTCACTTTTACCCAGTACGGTAAAATTTCTGCAGACATATTCCCTTACGGTATTATGTTTCTAATTGCGTTTGTGTTGTACTGTATAAGAAACCACCGAATCCCAATAAAAAAGCACATTAATTTCTAATTAGCGTATGAGTGGGTTGAAGTGTTCCGATGCTTATCATTTTAAAGTCCGCAGTATACACATGGCTGTAGCCGCTCCTCACACTGTCATATGTAGGAGCTTGTAACAGGTTATGGAAGAAGTTGCACCCACTTAAACGATAAGCAATAAATTGTAATAAACATAAAAAAAAATTCACTGCAGCTGCATCGCCATATGAATAGCAAAGGCAAATCGCCTATTACTCATCGCGGACAAGGGGACTTTACAGTGTTCGCAATACACCTGAGGTGCAGTCGGATTAAAGCAGTGTATACCATAAACTCCTAAAATATCATATTTGTCATTTATGATTTTACATGCCTTGCTCGACAAGCCAGCCAAAGGCTCTGTAGAGGTACTGACAGGCGTTAAAATACTGGTGTGTGTGTGTGTGTGTGTGTGTGCGCGCGTGCGTGCCCGCGTGCTGATTGGACCTTTGGTACTGCTGTATTTGGAGGCTGGGCTTTTGCTGCAAACGCATGTGCAACGGATGTGGTGCGAATAATACAAAAAGTGTAATTTCAGGCAAGAGCACAGTGCAGCGCATGGTAGACACCGGAGTGACGTTCTTGTCGCCTTGTTGTCTTGCTGGCTTCCACGCATGCCGGTGACAGATATAAATGCCATAGTAATTCCAGGAGTTAACGGAAGATTTTTGTTATGCAATGAAGGAGATAACAACCTGTTATTATTAAGAGGTTCCTAAGCTGCAATGGTCATTTTTCTTCAATAATAACAACTAGGATCGTTGGAATTAAAACGTCTCGAGGATATGAGCAGTGCGGATCCGGCATCTACTAAACTACTGAGTTTCAGCCAACGGTAAATCAACATGTTACACGATCTGCTGTTGTTTTAACTCTACAACATATAAACAAAGCGATTAATTTATCTCTAATGCGGTTTAATTACGTGGACATTGAGGCAGATTTTCAACGTTATTATGAATGAAACGTCTACCCATGGAATATTTTACAATCATAAACACTTTGGTAATTGTTTATTTTTATTTCCTATTTCCAGATTATACAAAGAATACATTGTTTCTTTGGGGAACTTCCATACATATTGGTATATGAACGATGGTATCATAGAACAGTTGGCTTTTATTTGAAATTCATAGCCCTGGTCATTGCCATGTAATTGCCATGATCATAATAAATGCAGCAGCTGCTTCTTGGGTTTCGGGTGTATGGTGTACTGGAGGAGTTTTCTTCCCTAACAAATATTAAGACAAATATGATTTTGGTCGAATTTCTGCAAAACATATGCACCGTTTTAAAACGTGCCTGTTTAATATGTACATTTTTAGCGGTATACTGTACATGTGCGCGTGGCTTAAGTCGCCATTTAGCTTAATTCAGTTGAAAGTCACAACGTGCCTGTTATTTTCAAAATTAAATTCTAATCAGACAATGCATATCAGGTAAGATGATCGGACGCGTGTACAAACAACAAGACGAATGATCCGTCAATATTAAGACATAGAAAATGATATATCAGTACTAAAAGGTTGTGTGTAAAGCCTCACCGTACCTCAAACGCATACAGAGGTGCAGCTGGTGAATACTGAGGGAAAATGCCTTAATAATGTATTAGAATATTAAGTTCAACGTAGAATGGTGCTGTCTGCACACAAGCTGCGTTTCACTCAGGCTCTGAAAAGCCTTCTACCGGTTCTTTTAACTGTGAATGAAGACTTGTTACTCAGAACAATTAATGCGCTTTTTCGATTGGACATAAATAATCGTGACAATAGAGCATTCCAGCAATGTTAAAAAACAGCATACGATCATCAGTAACCAAAAGGAAATTGGCATATAGGGATTCTCAAAAAAGTGATTTAAATACAACTGTAGAGTAGTAATATAACACGTATTTTTGGACATTTTTTAAGTCCCATGGTTGGTAATCTTGCTGAATAGAGAACCATTTTTGGTATAAAAAATATGAGGCATAACTTTCTCCAAGATGGATTTTAGCAAATCCCTACAAACTACCTTTGCTTTTTTTATACTTCTTTATATTAAAACATTTCAACAGATGCTATCTGCTCTACTTATTAAATTCTACTTAGTGGTTGTAATTGACTCTTTACCTGCAGTTAAACTGTTTCCCACAATTCAGCCATCTCTCCCTCGGGAGTGAATTCCAATAAAATACAGAACAAGATAGAAACAGTCTAACTGTAAATTCTCTGCAGCTTTATTCATTTGATTTTAAGACTATCATTCATTCATTCACTTTGTAAATTACCTGTTATATGTGTTCTCTTTTTCAAGAATAAGTATCGGTGTTTATAGTATAGATGCTGAGATTTTCCTGAAAAAGCCCCTCCCCCATCATGTACACCACTGTTACTTCTGTGTCAGGTGAGGGGGGTCGTGGAGCCTTTTCTGATTGGATGCGAAGTAGGTCTGTCTTTTAACAAGCTGCTTGCTATAGGTGGGGTTTCATGTTGCCCAGAAGAGCAGATGCTTGACATCTACCCCCTCTTAGACTCAGTGGGTTTAGAATATCAACGTGAAGCACCACTGCAGGAGCAGACAGGACAGCACAGGACAAGCAGCAGTAGCGCTCTCGCAGGACAAAGCGACAGTGGGCAGCATGTCCACTGCAATCAATGATGCGAGTATTAATGGATTAATGATCTTGCTTTACATATGATGTGGACACACATAATTCCAGATGTTTGTCTTGCAGCAAGAGGCACATGATCCAATTCTATGTGCATATATTAAATACTTTGATTTTGGCAGATGTTCTTCTGCTTTGCTCATGAATGCAAATAAGGGGTCCACAAAATGCAAACATTATTGATTGAATGTGCTTCCTGATGTTTCTGTTGTATGATTATAATGTGATAATTATCTTAAATGGAGTTTTCTTTGGTATCCACCTAACAAAAGATCTAGTTTTGGGTTGGGAATTCAAACCTTGATATATTTTGCTCCCTCATATGCGTTGTGTTGCCACAGCCAAAACTTCACAATGTTCACAATTTTCAGGTTTTTTTTGGTAAGGGGTAGTTTTTATCAAATCAGGGTTTAATGCATTTTAGCAAAGGCCTGACACTCAAGTTATCTTTAAAGATGAATCTCAGGCCTGATGAGAAAGACACTGGTAGAAGTCATCCATCTCCAAATGAATTTTTGCTTAATTCAATCAAGGCCCCCATCTCAGTCACGATCCAAGGTAATGCAGGCGGGCTGCAGACATGTGACCTCGCTGGAGAGCAGATAGGGACGAGGTTGGCCTTGAAACCGCTTCCTTAAGTAGCCCCTGCCCACATCTGGTTGCTTTAGGCCCTGGCGTGTAGGAAATAATCCAAAGCGACGATGCGTTTCTGTTTCAGCTCCGCCTCCGAGGACCTGGGCTGCAGGCGGGGAGAATTCAGCCGGAAGCATTATGGGTCTGTGGAGCTGGTGAGTGCATCATCTCACCTGTTTGCCCATGATTTGGTTAGAATATCTAAAATATGCTTAGATAGCATCAGTGCAAGGGAGAGAGGGTGTCACACTGGTTGTTGGCCAAGGGTTTGTCTCGCACTTGTACCTTGATATTGCTTTTACCTTTTTAAACTCTTCTGTGTGAAACAATAAAGGTATTGAGAATATAATGTTGTGATGTCATCTAGTATGAGTTTTCACACAAAAAAGTCACCGTGTCACACTATCTGTTAGTAGTCCAGTAATGCATGTCAGTGAAATAAAATTTCATTCTATGTCTGTATGGACAGAAAAAAGGGGAAAAAACCACTGCAATGTAGCATTTGTTAGAGCTAAACAGTCTTGCAATTTTTGTTTAAAATTCTAGCTGTTTTTCATATGGAGGAGTGTGATTGCAAGTAGGGTGAATTTATTTGAAAAACATGTTACTATTTTGGATCATTGCTCATTAATATTTTGGCAAATATATTAGTACTGATATTGTTATTATTAAACTTATAAATAGCTCTATTGCTTTCTTTTCAAAATTGAGTGTGGCTATTGTTTTTCTGCATGTAAAATTAATGCCCTTAATGGCAAAATAGAAAACCTTAAGGCATGGGTGGCAGATTCACTTGGGTTTTGGGGCCACATGAGTCAAAATCTCACATAAAATGGGTCTGCATGTGAGTTTTTTTCAAAAGAGAAGTCCTCCAGGCCACAGGAGGCAGTATACATTGGAGGTAATTTGGGCATATAGTTGTTTATTATGTAGACAGCTAGAATTAGAATTATAATCTTTACTGCCATATGACAAAGCAGGTGGACATTTTTGTTGATAAAACTTACAATGTAATTTTTTAAAATAATAAGGCTACCAGAGAAAAAGAAATAAATAATAGGTTAAATTGGCAGACTGTTGTACTGATTGCAGGGCAAGAGCAGTTACCAGAACATTCTGCAGTATTAGTAGATGATACTGGCTTTGCCTCCTACTTGTAGATAGATTTACTGCAGATTAAGAGGGGAAAAAGGCAATGCATAAGTTTTATTAAAATGGAACATAGTCATTTTAGCTGGGTGGCTAGTCTACACTTTAAGTTTGGAAGGGAGTATAACATTAGCTGGGAGATGTGATCCTTGGAAGCATTTGGTGTTTTGAGTATATGACCAGAGCTAGTTAGCAAGGCTGAGTCAAGCATAGGAAAAAGGCCTCTTGCTAACTAGTTTTGTGGAATTTTTGGCTGTGGTCTGTCCAGGTTAATCTATGGCCTACAAATGGATAATCATTGCAGTGTTTGTTTAACGTCCCCACTCATTATTGTCAAACTATTTTCAGTAGTTAGCAGCATAATAAATGTGAACTGTAGCTGTACTCCACAAAAGCAACCTTATCCAAAATTGCTCCTCAGTCATGCATACTGTTTCCTGTGGCCAGGAATAATTCTGGTTTGAAAGATTAAAGTGCAAAACCCATTATGAAAATACAAAACATTAAAGAAAAACCAAAAAAAAAGAAAAACAGAAGAAAAAAATTCAAGAAAATGCATGCATGCATGCATCCATCCATTCATCCATCCATCCATCTTTCAACGGCTTAGAGTTGGGGAGGGCTAATCCCAGGCGGCTCAGGGCTCAAAGCTTTGATACACCCTGGAGGGGGTGCCAGTCCATCACATGGCACAAGGCTGGGGTACACCTTGAACAGGATGCCAGTCCATCACAGGACACAAGGCTGGGGAACACCCTGGATGGAGTGCCACTCCATCACAGGGCACATGCACGCACACACTCACACACAGTCATACTCTGTGGGCAATTTACAAACCCCAGTAAGCTTACCTGCATGTCTTTGGACTGTGGCAACCCATGAAACCAGGGAGAACATGCAAAATCCACACAGTATCTCACGCAAACAAGAGAAGAGGTATTTGAACACCCAACCTTGGGAGTTGTGATGCACTGAGCAACCCCCCCACACTCTTATTAATGAAAATAATTTAAAATAATGAGAAGCCTGTATAGACCTAGCATTTATCCATATGGCATTTTGAGAAGCATATCATTTGGTAAGGATACACAGTCCATCTTTCTGGAAAAGTCCAGCTTGTAGGAATCTACTCTATCATCGCTACTCAGCCTTTAAGATCTGCTGCATGAATTACATAATGAACAAGATGATAGTGCCCAGGATTCTTTATATTTTTTATATTGCTTTGTCATTTAGAGTTACAGGTAAGCAGCTCTCCGGTTTCCCCAGAGGAGCTAGTGAGATGCGTTAAACTCAGTAGAACCTTTCGGTTTATACAACATTACAAGCAGAAGTCAGACTGTGTGCATTATTTGAGTATCACATTGTTTGTATGTCACATATCAGTAATTTTGATGTAGAATTAAGTATTCACAAATCACCGGAGATGCTCAGATTCCAAATCTGCAGTCTTGTGCTACACCAACCACTGACACTTTCAGATTGTTTAATACGGAGTGTATTTTTTAAAACTAAATGTGCAGTTGACATGCAAAAAATAATGAAGCTTGCCAAGATGTTTTTCTTTACAGTTAAAATACATTCAATAATCTTTTAACATTTATAACAAACAATAATGTTTTGGATAAGTTTTAGTGGCTCAGGGCTGCTTATTGTATCTGTAGGTTGTTTTTCATAGTATTCCACTGCTTTCCAAAAACGGGTACACGACATGACTGAATCTGGTTAGTCATCCAGGTTAATGGTGGTAGGGTTGTGGTCCATTCTGTAGAAACTATGCAGACAGGTAGTTCTTCAGTGGCATTGTTTCTTTATTTCTTCTGAGAACTTTTTACATGCCTGACATTTTTGAGCTTTTGCCTGTATGAGGATATGAGTTGGATCATTGAGCAGACTGAGTTCCTTAGTGAACTTCATGCTGTGTGACCTTGTTTGTATGGTAGCCATGGTCCAAATTTCACTGGCTGATTGTACTTTGGAAGATGAATTCTCTGATTTTCATCACCCAGGGTAATGGCTGAGGAGCCAGAGACTTTTTCATCTTCTCTAACTTTGTCGACTAACAGCTGCTCAGTGAATTGTGTGTTAGTTTGATGTGGGATATAAACGTACATTCCAACCGGTATGATGGACACAAATTCCAGTGGTGGCTATGAAGGACTTGTAGTGAATGAAAATATTTTCCAAATGAGGAAAGCATGTCTTGGAGTTGAGAGTAACATCTTGCTCAGTATGAAAGTGTATACGACTGCCTTCACATTTATAACAGTAGTGTTCCATGCTGCTGTCCATTCTGAACAACAGATGACTGTTCGGGTCCACAGCTGCTTTGGGATCCAGCTCTCACCCAGCAGCAGCTTGTGTCTGGTGACACAAGTCTTTCTGACATTAAATGGCTGAGACCAGGTTCCATTTATTAAGGCTTTCCTTCTGGGAGAAAAGTAACCTGAATGTTTTCACTGTCAATGAGGTTGACAAACAAACTTGTATTGGGAATCTTCAGTATGCAGATGACACTACACTGATAACAGAAAATGAAGAGCTAAAGAAATTAGAAGCAAAGTGAATAGTAGAAGAGTAGATGGAACTACAGCTAAATGTGAAGCATACAGAGGTTATAACCCTAGGACAGGATGTTAACTTTAGTGTTGATGGGCAAGGTATAGACGTTATAAGGGGCTGTTGCTTTTGCCTTCTTGGAACAATCAAGAAATGCTGTAGTAGTTAAGAAATAAATTAGAGACTTAGCAAACCTGCAATTCAGGACCTAGGAAAAAATCCTCAAAACTAATGACGTATTTCTAAGAAAAAAAGATCAGAATTGTTCAAAGTTTGGTATTTCCTGTGACTTTATGGTTGTGAAACCTGGACATCTAAGAATCAGGATAAGGAAGGTCATTGACAGCTTTGACCTTGCTCTGCTGGCAAAGACCTTTAATAATACACTGGAGTCCAAGGGAAACAAACTAGTGGCTTCATTGAACAAATCAAGCCTAAGCTTTTAATTGAAATGGAAACAAATAGATTAAATCCTATTTTGGGCATATTATGAGACGATTCAGAGCATTGGAGCAGACCATAATGCTTGTGAAAGTTGAAGATAAAAGAAGATAAAAGCATTCAGTGGTAAAAATCAGCTTTTTATTCTGTTTTTAATGCAGAACAACAGAGTAAAAATGCAACATGGCTATATAGCACATGCATACTGTATAACTATAATAAGTTTAATAATTTGTGGTTATTTTACTTACAGGTACTTGAAAATCTTTTTGCATTATGACAATGTGCTGAAATTGTGTGCCTTGGAAGACAGGGCTCTTCTTAGGCTTTTGAATATGCACATGAGACCATCAATGGGCTGGTCCATCATCCAAGGTTTTCCCCAGTCTTAAGTCCTGTGCTGCCTGCAATAGGCTCAAGGCCCTTCTGCAACCTTGACTGGGATAAGTGGTTGGAAAATGGGTGAATAAATATTATAAAAATAAATACTTGAACTAATATTTTTTCAATGGGATCCTGCAAAGACATGTAAGACAGACTTCATTCACACTGCTGAGGCCATATACTGCATTAGTTCCCATTAAGCACTCAGTGAAGGGAAACCCTCTAAAGAAGGAAGTGTCCACAGGAATAGGAGAAATGAGCACTGAACGACACTGCCAGATTAATTACAGAGCTGCAATGTGGGCATGAGACTCATATTGCACCTGTGAGTTAGTGTTGATGGTTTACAATGTCAGAGTGAAGAATGGACCTTCAACTGACATAGGTGAGGAGCTGAATGTCTCTTTTTTCACCATTTTCCAACAAAATTCACTACAGCAGAGATTGAAAGGAGATTCACTGAACAGAAAATTGTTTTGGGCTAAGCATAGTCCCACTTTTTAACCATATTTACTGGACAGCAGTTCTTGCATCGATTTTGCTGATGGTTTCCTTTTAGCCTTATGCTTCTTGTGATATTTGTTGATGTTATTTCTTTTTTATTATCTTGTCTGATTCCTTGCTTAGAAGCCTTTGAATTTGCACTCTTCAGCAGAATTTAATTGCAAAGCTGTAGAATTTCAGGAATTCAATTGAAGACTTTCATAGAGCATTGAACATATTTTTTTTCAGTCAACTAGCATTTCAATGGAATTTTTATTTTAATTACATTTAAAATATACCGTATTACATGGTTTGGTGCTAGGAATTGAATAATATGGTCATTAAAGTTGACCGCTGTACATGGGCTCCATTTTTTTTTTCCAATTCCAGTGTAATAACTTGTGTATGCCTTTGGACTATAAGTGAGTCATGGAACCAGTTACTCTGATTGATTTGCAGAGGCAGTTTTATTAAGAAACACTTTCAGTAACCGCTTCATTTCCCAAGAGGAGGGGATTTTATAGTCCTTGAGTCAGGACCTAGTCTCAATGGAAGTATTGGCTGGCATTAGACCAATTCACTGGCATTAGACTCATTCGCTGTGACTTCATTCTGATGGCCGAGTGCCTTCTGTGCCTTCAATATTCTCATGTTCATGCATCTTGGACTTAGCAATTACTTAAAACTAATGCCAATGGTATGTGGTTCTGTGGGTTCAGTGCATGTGTCTGGAAGGTCACCAGTTTGGATCCTGATGCTAGTGGAGCGATTCTATCACAGCTGTGTCCTTCAGCAAGGCAAATAACCGCAAAAATTGCTCCAGAGACCTTATAAATGGCTGACCCTGCACTCTGACTCCAGGCTTTCCTTTCATCTATATATGTGTGTTTCATGGAGAACAAGATAGGATTTGCAAAAACCAAAGAATTCCTAAATGTCTATAGATAAGGAATATACAGTACATATTCCTTATAACCTGTACACATGGCAAATAAAAGCATAGTCATTGTAATCACTAAGGATTAAGAAACATGCTGTTAGGATGGGGAGAACATGCTTAATTGAGGGAACATGCTATTTTCAGGGAACATGCTGTATGGGGGAACGTGCTTAATTGAGAGAACATGCTATTTTCAGGGAACATGCTCTGTAGAGGGAACTTGCTGTATGGGGGGAGCATGCTGTATGGAGGGAACATACGCTGTGGAGGGAACATGCTATTTTCAGAGAATATGCTTTATGGAGGGAACATGCTCTATGGAGAGAACATGCTATTTTCAGGTAGTAGGCTTTATGGAAGGAACATGCTGTATGGGGGGAATATGCAGTTGGGAGGTCTCTGAACACGTGTTTGTTGATGAGCACCACTTCAGCAATGCATGGGCTCTTTCATCAACACAATTGTTGCTATTGTATTAATTTCCCAAATCACAATATACGTAGAATAACATATTTTGGTAATCAAACACACTATCAGTGCATAATGGGGTACCCTTGCAGTTGTTGGGACATCACCTGTAATTTTTTTATTTTCAGGCTTCAGATATACAAAAATATAGATGAAGTGAACAATATCCTCTTGACTGATACTTATTTTCTTCTTTTAATCCTCATCAGATCGTTTTACAGTTTCTTTTGACAAATACCTTGTGTAATTTTTTCCTGTGAAGATATTTGCTAATTATTGTTTGTTTTCTATTTTCAGTCATGCTAAATTATTTCGAATTCTGTGGCAGGTTGGGGAGA
>JAACJT020000926.1:2919-17184 GCA_009936485.2 Gymnarchus niloticus | reverse complement strand
TTTGTCATTTTGCCTGTTAAATAAAGGTTCAAGTGAAATACCAAATTACAGATTTTAGTTTTTATTGCATTTTTAGAAAGTGTCCCAACTTCTTTTGGAAATGGGGTTTGTATTTAGAAACTGTGGGTTTGGCCCATTTTTTTTTTTTTTTTACCTAGGAGTGTACTGATCTGTAAGTGTCTTTAAATATAAATAATCCATTCCTTTACTTCCCCCCCAGACTTATGTTGGGCTTCATGGGTGTCACAGCCTTCCTGTCCATGTGGATCAGCAATACAGCCACCACAGCCATGATGGTGCCTATCGTTCAGGCTGTGCTGCAGCAGCTCAGTGGGATCCAAGCCCAGGAGGCCCACATCTGCAGCACTGACAGCCAAGCCTTGGCCCCTGAGGGGGAGGTCAAGCAGCCTGAAGAGCATGGTGAGATAGATGGGGCTTACAGAGCTTATACTGAAGATAGGGGATTGCTGGGGATCAATAGGTTTCACACGCTATACTGAAGACTGAGTGGTATGTGACTTTGGCTATATTTGCGATCTGTAGGTTCTGTAGTGATTTTACTGGTGGACCTGTAAGTTTTATACTGGTTACATTGGGAATTTCATTAGTTGGCTGGATCTTACTGGGGATCAGTAGGTTTTCTGTGGTTTGCCTGGAGATGTATACAATTCACAGAAATGTCTTCAAGACAGGGACCATATTAACTGTGGTGGAGGACTGGGATGGTTTCAGGGTTTGCATGAGAAATTTATCCATGGTGACTTCCTGGGTCATAAGCAACATTTATTGGCATGAAACGCTTAGTCAGGTATTCAGAATTCCTGTGTTGTATGAAGGACTGGAGGGCAAAGGACACGATGCACATTTTAGAGAGGGGTATTGTCCCAGGAAAAGACTCATCCATTTATGTTCATATGGTTTATGAACTGAAATGAATGTACCATAAAATACATATCTGTTCTCTGTGTCTACATGGAGTATGTGGTCTCCACTAATCAAGTGCAGACAGATCAAAACTCAATCTCAAGTGTTGCTTCTACCTTTCCTGTCACAGTGGTGGTGACCGGGCTGAGTGTGACTACGGCACCAACAGTGGCAGAGGAAGAGGTTGCAGAACAGAAGAGGATGTGCAAAGGCCTGACTCTGTCCATCTGCTATGCGGCCAGCATTGGTGGCACTGCCACCCTCACCGGCACCGGCCCCAACCTGGTGTTGACGGGTCAGATGAGCCAGTGAGAGGCCGCCTGGTCCACAAATCAGCATCCCACCTAGGCTACTGGAACTTCTGTCCTGCAGCATTTGGAGGCCATGCAATGAGCGGTTTTGGAAGAAATGAGGCTTTGGAAGCAATGATTGACGGGATCATTGGCAATGACCAGTTGTTTTAAACTGGTGGGAGCCAGTGCAGTAATCCATAGGAAGAGGTTTAAATAAGTCGATGCCAAAACCCAACCTTTACAAGTTTTTAAGCCTCTGCAAATTTATTTTAACTTACACCTGAAAGACCTGTGGGGTTGACTTATGAAAACCGTCACTTCTTCTAGAGCTGTGTGCAGCGGAATTGTGTAAAGATGCTCTCAATATTCAGCCACAGTTCTGAGGGTTGTACAGTTTCCCAGTTAGTGACTGATTTACTCCTGAAGAACGATATGGGTTGAGTCATTGTCCAAATTACAGTTTCAGTTACAGTGGGTGCTTTCATGACCAGAATGACAACGGGAGGATTTGGTTAGCGTTCTCCTATGGAGTAACCACACACACTGTCCAACTGCTGGGAAATTTTCCTAGTTCTGTAAGAAAAGGGAGTGTTTTCTTTGCAGAACACCGTGATTTCATGCATGGACTTGGACAATAGTGGATTTTCCTTTATGTCACGCACACACAGAATTGCGAGAAACGCTGGACTGTTGCCAGCACTGGGAAAAAGTTAAAGTAAACAGTATATGTCTTTTATTTTTCTGTTTTTAACACAAGGCTTATGTCTGTATGCTGTTCACATTGACATGGTGGACATCCATCCATCCATTTTCCACACGCTTATCCAGCTCAGGGTCATGGGGCAGCCTGGAGTCCATGCCAGGCTGGACAGGGCACAAGGCTTAGGGGATACCCCACACTGGATGGCAGTCCATTACAGGGCATATACACACACACTAAGTTCAATTTAGATATACCACATTGCCTGACTATGTGTCTTTGGAGTGTGAGAAGAGACTACAGAACCTGTAGAGCTTTCAAATTTTACACAGAGCAAAGGCAAGTTTCAAATGCCCAGCCCTGTGAGTGTTAGGCAACAGTGCTACCCACTGAGCTACAGTCGGTCCAAAATAACTTCTTTGTGGGGGGGTTGGAGCAAAATAAAAATGAAGAGTGACTGTTGTCTCCCACCTCCAGGCTCTTTCCCCAGAATGGTGATGTCATCAACTTTGCCTCCTGGTTTGGCTTTGCCTTCCCAAACATGATGCTTATGCTGATGCTTGCCTGGCTCTGGCTACAGGTGATTTTCATGGGCACAAAGTGAGTGTGGCTTCAGTCAGTTTGATATTAATGCATACACATCAGTGTAGAACACAGACCAGCTGACATTACTAAGGTGACTTATGCATTTTTCTAGCTTCCGGAGGACGTGGGGCTGTGGCCGAACGAGGTCAGAGAAGGAGCTGGCAGTCTTCAATGTGATCCGTGAGGAGTACCAGGCTCTGGGGCCCATAAGCTTCGGAGAACTAAGCATGCTCGGCTTATTCAGCCTCCTGGTCCTGCTCTGGTTCACCAGAGATCCAGGCTTCATGGCTGGCTGGGCCACGCACCTCTTCAACTCCAGGGCAGAGTAGGTTGAGACATCACACACACACACACACACACACACACACACACACAAAATAGATACCTCCCCATGCATGTATGAGGAAAGGAAGAGGAATATTTACACAAAATCCTCACACATGCCAGAAAGACAAATTCATATCCAACATAACGGACTCACTTCACATACCAACACTCCCAGTGTTGCTTAAAGCGGAACTTACCCTTCAGAAGAGACATATACAGTAATCCCTGGACATTACAAGGCCCTGCCTAGTGGTAGCACAACAGTAAATAAACAGGAGTTATATTGCTTTACAAAGAAGTCAAGAATCTCTGCCAAATTCGGCAAACATGGAAAAAACAAATATGCACCAAAAGGCCACGTGGAATGTTTCTGCTTAACCAGCAGATCCTACCTGTATCTCTGGCTCAAAGCTCCAAGATGCTCCACAGACTAGTAAAGGGTTCTACTTGTAACCTGTTAAGCAGGATTTTACTCAGAAGTTGCCAGGTCAAACTTCTACAATGAGAACAACTGGATCAGTGAGTAACAGAACAGCTGCATTCATGGTGTATATGAAGAGGAAGATAAAGATGACAATCTGACCATTGCAGGTATGTGACGGATGCAACAGTGGCAATCTTCATTGCCGTGCTGCTCTTCATCCTCCCCTCCAAAGCTCCAAGACTCCGTTTCTGGAGATTTGAAAGCTCAGATACAGGTACATCACACCTGGAGACTGAAATTAGTTCATGATTTGTGATGAATTTAGTTACACCGCAACAATTCAGCGATTTGTGTTGAACTTAGATATACAGCAACAATTCAACGATTTGTGTTGAATTTAGAGACACAGCAATGAGTGATTCATATGCAGAGATGGGTCAGGGAGTTAAGTAGAGTTGATTTGGTGAGCTGTGCTGAAACTGGACAGTCATCAACCAGACAAGATGTTGGTTTGAAGTAAGAACTGGGTCCTGCACAGAATCTCAGTCTTCTGGAAGCTGCTCAGCACTGCTCAGCTGGAAGGTGGTCCAAAAGAAGTTTCCATGGAACATTGTTCTGCTTCTAGGGGGAGGGTTTGCCTTGGCCAAGGGCAGTGAGGTGAGCAGGGTGCTGTACAACCATATGACTGTGTGTGTTTCTGTCTGTTTGCGTGTGTACATGCGACTATTCTGTAACCCCGCATGACCTTTGTGTGACCTCCACAGGAGTCAGGTCTGTCCCGATGGCTGGGGAACCAGATGACTCCACTGCATGCCATCCCTCCCTGGGCCATTGCCATTGTCCTTTGCCTGATGATCTCCACTTTCACTGAGTGTGCCAGTAACGTAGCGACTGCAACACTCTTCCTGCCCATCATGGGCTCCATGGTGAGGGTGGCTCAAATGGTCTTCTGGATATCTTATTATTATTATTATTATAAAACAGGCACTACACTGTTAACAGCTGAGTAACTTCCTGAGCCATAAGACAGGTGCTAATTTACCTGTCTGTTGGGTGCTGGATGGAGGAGGTGCTCTCTGTGCAGTTTAACCAATCCAGGCCTGTCCACTCAAGGGGAGGCAAGGCAATTTAACCAATCCAGACCCTTTCTCTCAAGGGGAGGCAGGCCCTTAAGAATAATACATTAACATCAGCATATTTGATGATGTTGCAGAGGTCAAGCCAAATGAGATCCTAGCCACATTTCACCAATGTGGTTTAATTACACTCACTTAACTGCCTCTGAGTCCAAATTACAGGCTCCTTTATGGCGGAATTATGGGACTATGATTTCTGTAACTTTTTTACAACAGCGAATTTCGTAAAAATGGGCACGAGCTTCATATTGTAATTTTCTGCGTCAGAACTTCTACTTCAGAGCTCCTCAGCTGCAAACAGCAGGGAATATGGAAGATTTCAGACACATTTCACTGGGACATTACATTTCACAGCGGGGAACATGCTAACTTAATATTGTCCAGTCTATGAAATAACCTGCCCATCCGGCTCCTCTCCTCAGTCAGTATTGATATGTTACAGTCGTAAAGGGGACTCTACTGTTTTGTATGTTACAGTCCCAGTCCATAGGCGTGAACCCGCTGTACATTATGATCCCCTGCACACTGAGTGCCTCTTTCGCCTTCATGCTCCCTGTGGCCACGCCCCCAAATGCTATCGTCTTCTCCTATGGCTACCTGCAGGTGTCTGACATGGTGAGTACCGAGGTACTGCACACACCCATACGTTTCTTTACGAATACAGGGCGGTTCAGTGGCCTTCAGAGTTGTGAGTTTGAACCCCACCTCTGCATCTTTGAATGTAGAGTTTCTGTGCTCTTTCTGTGTGGTTGTGGGTTTCCTGCCTCAATACAACAACCTCAGCGTGTGCTTTAGGTGGTTTGGTATCTTTAAATTTGTGTGTATTTGATGCCCTGTGCTGGAGTTCTATCCAATCCAGGGTGTAGTGTACCCTGGGACTTCCTAGGATAAGGTCCAGGGTCACCACAACACTGTGACATGTGAGTGGTTATGGAAGATGGCCATATCAACAGAGTGCTCCTGATTAAACCACATCAGACATATCTAGTATTTGATCAGGAAATAGAATGAAGCCAGGTGCTCTGTCTCTTAACAGAAATCAACATAATGAAAGATTAACCTCAATAAAATCAGCTTTTGTTGTGGTATCAGACATTTGTTCACACATTCCTCAAGATAAAAGTTTCCACTTGGTTCCTCTGTATAACGTTTTACGTAGGGATGTGTGGAGGTCAATGACTAAACCACTGGCAACGAATTGACTGGTAGAAATTTGCTGGGGCAGATAATCATTACCCTGTTCATTGTAAATCTACCAAACTATTTCATGCTCAATCATATCTGTGTTGTGGTTAGGATACTGTCTTGGGCTAGTTGTGGACTATAACACTAAGGGTAATACACATCCAGGAGTGAAAGGATATTAATTGCAAAACACACTATATGCATAAAAGTACTGGGCCACCTGCCTGTGCAATATCTCTTTCCTAAACCAAGGGAATAAATAAGAAGTTGGTCCTCCTTTGCCTCCACTCTTTGGGAAGGGCTTTACACTAGATGTTTGAATATCATTAGTGGGATTTTCTGCCATTCAGCCATAACAGCATTAGTGAGGTTGGGTATTGACATTAAGTCTTTGGGTCCCTTTGTTTGTGTTGCCTATGACATCACAACTAAACTCTTGTTGGTTGTAGAAGTTTCCACATCACAATCACTTCACTTGCAGTTAACTGAGGCAGAAATTTGATACCGACTCATTGGGAAGATGGCATCTTATGATGGTGCCATGTTGAAAGTCACTCATCCCTTCAGTATGACCCATTCTGCCATTGGCCTTAGTTGCTGGAGATTGCATGGCTGTGTATTTAATTATACACCTATCTCAGCAATGAGTATGGCTTAATTTCCCAAGTCCAAAAGTATGTGAACCCCCCGCATTAACTGGTGGCCCAATACTTTTGTCCATATAGTGCATCTGTTTAATGCGTTCCAACATCACCTTCAAATTAAATAGAATCACATATACTCACGTGCACTTTTAAGACATTGAAATGGTATACGTTTTTTAAATGCATCACTTGGGTATAAAATATTATTATAGAATTTTTGTGTTATGTGCTTTTCTGTGTCTGTGTAGAATGTGTGTAACAGCATGTGTAATTCTCATCCGTTGCTACAACAATTTAAAAATGCTCCCTAAAAGTTTCGTTCATGGTATGTGCCATTATGTTTTTCTTCTGTGACCTTTGACCTTAGGCTAAGACAGGCGTGGTCATGAACATTATTGGCATCCTGTGCACCTCACTGGCCATCAACACCTGGGGCAGGCCCATGTTCCACTTGGACTCCTTCCCGTCCTGGGCCAACGTGACAAAGCTATGAACGGGATCATGAGAACCAACGCCTGCTCACTTAACAGAAACACGGGACACCCCCCAAAAAGCTTCCCTGCTGTCCACCTCATTGCTTCTCATGTTTGGCCTCCAATGGGAGACGTTGGAACGTTGTGACAATACGACATTGTATGGGGGTGGGGGAGATTTGTTGGAGTGGGAATATGTCATTGTCATCATTATTTTCCTCACCGTGGACACTCTTTGGTACTCATCAGAGATGTACACTTACTCTGTATTTTTTGCCCATTTCCTTATCACCCTCAAATTATTAAACACCCCCAATTATGGCATCTTCCTTCAAGAGGACATGACAGAGGGCAACGCTGAGGAAACTGGTAGGATGCTCCTCAAACTCCTCTGTAACCTCACTAACCAATGACTGACCCCTGGTTTTTAATCTGCTTTTTAGCCACAGTCGTACACTTTGAAGGACATTCCTGATGAAAACCATGCCGTAGACTCTGCGTAACATTCAGCAATGAGGACGGTCCCTTGCAATGACGTCACATGCCACGTTCATGTCAAGAGCCAGAGAGAATGTATTTTTTCAGTCAAACCTAAAATGGGGTCACATATTCAAGAACTTAGTTACCACTCAAGTCGCGTGTAGTCTTGATGTTTTTGAAATGTGACTAAAATGTAACATTCTGAAAAAAGTCTCTTCCGCACAACTGGCTAAAGGGAATGCTGCTTCCTGTAGTTCCTGGAAATGCAGTTATCTGTAGTTACTGGAAGGGAGACTGCTCTCCACAATTGTTGTATAGATTTTTTACACATTTTCGTCATTTTCTCTCTGCTGTTGTTTTATTGAACATATCCATGTTTCTGTTCCTCTGCTGTTGTGGGGTTTTTGTGAACCATCCTGATCTGTTTACCCTGGCTGTGCGTGTTTCTGTGGCACTAGCACCAGAGGGTATGATTACCTGAATCCACCTGCTAAAAGTCTAGAATAATTTCAGTAAATATCCAACAAGTACCTATAGGATTGTAAACCTTGTTTTAAAAATTCTACCAAGATCCCGACAGGTAAATAAAAGTTTTGAATGAAGTGTGCTGTGAGATTTAAGGTTTCTAATGTTTAAGTGGCAGGTTTCATGCAGTATGTTAAATGTCCAGGCACTACCAAAACAGGCATGGCTCATATTTTATTTATATTTCTAGAGTACCTTGGACAGAGAGACCTTGTGAATGTTCAACATTTTTAGTCACTGATAACCAAAGATTTTGTTGGCGTCTATATCAGATGTAAGCTTTAGCTTAAATAACTGAGTTAAACATAACATTAGCCACACCTCATCGTATAACTGAATGATATACAGTGCAGTAGAGGGAAACCAAATAGCTAATTAATGCACAGTAATTCAATACCAATAAGTCAATGATGAGACTTGATGGTCTGCCTTCCACAACAAGAGTCTTCCTGCTGTTATTTTGGAGCCAGAGATCAACATTTCAGTCAGCCGTGTTGAGTCTATTGTTCTACGTATGTTAAATAGCCACCCACTCACATCACCCACTTAAGTCCATTTGATTCATGCTTTCCCCATCTCAAGTGTGGAGGATCTTATCAGAACAAAACCAGATCACCAATGTAACAGTTTCAACATCGTGAATATGTCCAGTTCTTCAAAATTCTTCATTGTTATGTTGAGGAAAATGCTTTAAAGTATCGTATTCTCACACAACCGTGAGGCACACGAGTATTTTCCAGTTGTGACATGCTGGGGCCTGTTAAATTAAACAGAAGAATGTTTTTCTAAAGTCTGCTGGTTAATGTTTATTGCAGTCAAAGTTTAAAAAAAGAAATAGGTAGTTTATTTATTCACTTCAAAGTATATGCTCGTTCTCTCAAAGCAGTCATTTTCTGGGGAATTTAACAGCAAAAATATTGCCAATGGGGAGGTAAAGCCTAGTTCCTGCTGGAAGTCCTGCCATGATCACAGTTCTGTAGCAATGGGTTCAAGCTAGTACACAAAACAATTTAGCTAGACTGATTCTGCTGCTGAAATTGCCCATTCACCTTATGAATCAAAAACAATGAGGAGGTTAAGTTAAAAAAAACAAATATCCACCTATACCCTTACTAGCAGGAATACTGCAGAAACCTGACTTGCCACTAGGTGGCAGAATAGGTAAGTAGCTGTAGTTTCGCTGAAAAGTCACAGGTGGCACCCACCATGACTGAAATCAGAACCACGCTCCAATCTCCTTTTTCTTTCATTTAACTTTGATCATGTGGCAAATTCTATGGGTTTTATTTCTTTTTATCAATTTTTCAATTTCATTTATTTTTTAGTGCCTTTCACTGTAGCCTTAAGGCACTTAACAGGCGTGTGTGGTAATTACAATGTAGTTTGACAAAAAAGGAAAAAAAAACGGAAGACAATGGAGGAGAGGAACCAAATCTCCTCAGCATGGAGAAAAACACCAGGCTGGCTATCCACCCCTTTGGGCATTATACTACATGGCAGGGAAGAGAATCCATCTTTTTTCAAGCCCCCATAATACCTTGCATGAATTATGGGAGCTACGGAGATTCTTATAATTTAAAGAAGTGACCATGGATAATAGTACACTGTCCCGCCAAAAAAAAAGTCTTCTTTACTGCATCCCAAAGACATTCAATAGGGTTAAGGCCAGGACTCTGTGATGGTCAGTTCATGTGTGAAAATGATTCTTCATGCTCCCTGAACCGCTCTGTCACAATTTGAGCCTGAAGAATCTTGGCATTTTTGTCCTGGAATACACCCGTGTTGTCAGGGAAGAAAAAAATCCATCGATGGGATAACCTGGTCATTCAGTAGATTCAGGTACTCAGATGATTTTATTTTATTGCTGCAGAACTTTGCTGAGCCTAGTCCAGACCGTTGGCTCTTAAGTATTGTATTTGCTTATTTAAATTGAAACGGTGACTTTTTTTTGGCCAGACAGTGTATATTATAGTCGCATATTCTGCTACATTGTTGATTCTGTTGCGTGCCATGGAAAGGCAATGACAAATCTTAAAATTTTGGAGGCATACTAATATTTACACAGTAATAAAGTTGGTCATCTGTTGAAAGACATGGGAAAAGATCTGTTATACTTAAAAGAGGTCAAAGAGCCAAGTCAGAGCCTGAACATGTTACATCACAAGGCTTGCGTTTTAGCTTTAGGTAATTTTCATACAGCCAGCGAGGTGTTCATGTATCGCAGGACCAGGGCACTCTTGTCAGACTTTTGCATTGTTGCAATGCGTAGTATTGTAGATCCCCCACAAATGCCTGTACCTGGTAGCTAAAAACTAGTGCACTTTGTCAGATTTTAGCTCAAACCAAAAAGACACACCATTACCAAATGTCTTAGTAGACTCACGTTTTCAGGAAATCTGAGACCACTTCATGTGTTATGATTAACATGCTAGGCAGCTAACTTTAGTTAAAAACTGCCTTTCCCTAAACCTGTGTCCCAGCAGTCTCCCTTAGTGACTAGCACATCTCTCCCATAATCAAAGGGTTGCAGGTTCAGACACTGAATGCAGTGTCATGGATAATCAAGGACGGGAATCTAATGTTACCTGTTGATAGGACACGTCTGTCAATCCCGCAGGTGAGTCTGGAGTGGCGTGTCATAACCCAACAACAGGTTGTCCTGTGTTGGCTTCTTATCAAAGTAGTGAAACAAGCATGCATTGAGCATTTCGGGAGCTTGTTTTAAGATTAAAATTTTGAGCAAATCTCATTTACCTTCATCTTGTATTGGAAGGCAATGGAAACTGTACCATCGCTGACAGAAGCAGTTCGATTTAATTTTAGGTCGGTGTATGCAACCCTCCTGTTTTAAGCCACACATTAAGTTTAACTTGGTTGAAGGTACAGCCATGAACAGCACATGTTGTCCCTGAGTTCCACTGAGAAATTTAACACTGATATTCAACTATATGATTTTAGCTAAGAATTACTGCCGTGAACGCTAACCAAACGCTGAAGAACTTCTTCTACTGGAAGTAAAACCTATAATTGTTTCTACAGTAACCCCTCAGGAAAAAGGTGGATAAGACCATTGTATTGCAAGAGGTAAATTATGGTCAGTTCTGTCATTTGCCAGCCAGTTCTTCATGCTGATCCTCCTAAGTTCTTCTTGTCTGTGGACAACATTAATAATGTCACACTTGGATCCATGGGTCTAATAAGGCATAATACAGCATCCAACTCAGATGGTGCTCATATCTAGCACAATCTGGACATGTGGGGAGGAAAAGAAAGCATGGAAGGTCAGAACGGGTGCTTGTGCCTTGCTGGCAAACACAGAGGACTACAAGAGTATGTACAACAGCATTTGCAACTGTAATTACACTGTGTTATGTCATAAGGTGCAGCTAAGCCAGACGAAAGTAGTAAGTCTTCATTTGACATTTAAAGACTGAGAATGACTGAAAAGCCTGTACATAGGCTGGAAGAGTGTTCCATAATCTAGGGGTCCTGTAACTTAAAGCTTTAATGCCAACAGCAATTTTATTTATATGTGGGATAAGATGGAGACCTGAATTTTTCCATCTAAGTGAATGGTTGAGTCTGTAGACATTAAAACGTTCAATCAAGTAGGTATTTGCTTGATGTCTAAGTGGTTTATATGTAAGTAGAACTTTGAAGTCCCACACCTGACCAGAAGCCAGTACTAGGGTTATGTGATCAAACTTTCTGCTCTTAGTATCAATTCTAGCTGCAGCATTTTGAATACACTGTAAGCTGTTTAATGTGTTGTGTACATCATGACAATAGAACATTACAGTGATCTAGCCTACTACACACAAAAACATTCATTAATTTCTCAGTATCTTGAGCTTAGCAATTTACCACAACTGTCACAACCAAACCGTCAACACTGTGGCAACATGTGATTTAAATGAGAGGTTTAATTGTTTCTAAAATGACACCCAAATTCTGAGTCAAAATACTCAGACAAAAGAGAGGTCACAGAATTGAATGCCGAAATCATAGCAGTCCAATGTATACTTTTGCTTCCAAACATAACCTCTGTTTTTCAGTGTTGTCAGTTTTTTTCTCATCCAAGTCTTCATTTCATTAAAGCACTTAGCCAAAGTGACAATAGATGAATTACCATTAGGTGTAGCTAAAACAACAATTTGGCACAAGAGTGAAAGTTAACACTATGTTTCATACAATATTACTCAGTGCTAACATGAAGAGGGAGAACAATACGGGCCCAAGCACTGACCCCTGTGGTACTCCAGATTTGATCAGTGATATTAATATATCATTCACAACTCTAGTTAAAGCAGTTTCAGTGCTGTGACCTTGACAAAATCAGACTATTTGCTGAAACATGTTGCTCAATGGTCAGCACTTGCACCTCCAGGGCTGGGGGTTCAAATCTCACCTCTCCAGGCCCTACTGTGACCCTGAATTGGATTAAGCTGTTTGGAAAATGGATGGATGGATATTGTTTGCATCCAAATACAACTGAAGTTTGGCTGCAATAACTTTCTCCAGAAATTTACACAGAAATGGAACATTTAAAGTGGGCCTCTAAGTGCGGATCCTAGCTTTATTTCTTAAGCGGTGGTCTAATGACTGGTACTTTAAACTGGTCAGTATAGAGCACCCAAATACACTGATGTGTTCGTTATGCTATTTATATTTTCTGCCAATACTTTCACAGAAACTTTAAGTAGTTGATAGGGGACTGGATCTAACAGACAGGTGGCAGGTTTTGCTTTGGTTATTAGTTTGTTTAGCTCTTGTTCATTAACTAATTCAAAGGCACTGAGAGAATGCCCACACTGTGTTTGTACCAGATTTCTGTGAGGTTTGTGTGTTTGTATCTGTTGCTAATTTTATTGTTGAAGTAGTTCAAGAAATTGTCACTAGTAATATTAGCTGGTATTATTGATTACCCTTTATTTGTTAGTTTGCTTATCATTTTAAATAGGTAGGGAGGGTTATTTTCATTGTTGTCAATAAAGTTAGAGCAGTAAGCTTAGCAAACCCAATGAAAGGCTTTTTTAAATCGCTGCAAGCTATCAGACCCTGTCAATGTAACTACTTCTAATCCCATAGGTTGCCTTTTTTGCCCTCTAACTGCTTTAGTCTTTGATGGCGCTATTGCTTGCAGGACTTGGCTAAATATTGTATTACATTGAAATTCTGGAGGTAATGAGCAAATGTAACCAAAATGTGGGGGCGAGGTCAGAGTGACTGAAAGTCTGAGTTAATCAGGAATAGCTCAGAGAGAAGATAAAACATGTCAAGTGACCCAACCTTGAATCCCAGCAAGTGAGGTCATCTCCACTACTATGGCTTCCTCTCCAGTCCTTAGTCTCCTGTTTTGCTATTTCTGAAGGAGACCCACAAACACACAAAAAACAGGGAGAGTGGGCTAGAAATGGGCTTCCACACTGAATAGGCCAGCCCATTCTATGATACTACTTCAACATTTACAAGCCCCCTGGCTATGTTCCATGAAGGGTGATGTAGCAGAAAGGAAGAGAAGAGACATTGTACCAAGAAGTGCCTGGGGTAGTGAGCCATTCAAGACATGAGGCGCTGATACTTTATGTGGTTTGTGTGGGCTCTAGCACCCCCAACTGTTCACTGGCTAATAGGCTTGATGGTTTCTGTGTTGGCATGGTTCCTGCTGTGGGACTCCTTCTTCAGTTCCTCTGGCAGAGGATAAAAAATGTTCATCTGAACCACATGTGAGGAGATGTCAGAAGGAAAGGTTCATGCATGATCATTTTCGGCTGAACCTTAAGCGCAAAGGACCTACAGCCTCATCACATCCAAAAACTATACTTGACCAGATAACCAGCTAGGCAGACTCTGCTTGGCAGAGGTTGGCTCAACCCAAACAGTGCTGGTGTGTTACAGCAATATGAATGAGAAACGCAGTCAGAACCAGAGCCGGGGGGAGACGCTTAGGTTGTGGAATCTCTTTTGTGCCGTTGGGGCAATTAAAATGCTCTGCATTTTGATGCTTGGCAAGTGGATAACGAGCAACTGTGTGTGTGTCGCAGCTCTGATAACCATGATCTGAGCCCGGCATGGGGATGAAAAGCACAAGGTAATTACAGAGCATAGTGTAGCCTGCATGGTCCAGCAAACACCCATTCATTACCCTTTATGAAGTGAGACATGTATAGAACTGTCAGTCCTCCATTATTGACTATATATACACATCTGAATACTGGGATTTACTTCCAGCACAGAAATTTCTTCACTGGGGGGGGGTGCTGTATGCATGCAAAGCCCAGCATGGCTGTCACAGACTTGTGGGGACTGGGCTTCTCAATGGGCAAGGGGTTTAAGCAATGCTGAGTGTGCAGTTTACTACTCTGCTCAGACACGCCCTGGCCGTGTATGACCTGCCTGTTGTGTGGCAGCTCAGCAAGTAGAAGGCGCAATGAGACATTGACTGCTTACGTTTCCCAAAGCTACAATAGTCACTGGGAAGTTTACGTTTAATATCCATGCTGCAAGTTTCTTTATCTGGGATCTGAATCTGAAATCAATCAGTTTGTCAATTGTTGTGCCATCTGCTG
>JAACJT020000925.1:0-17184 GCA_009936485.2 Gymnarchus niloticus | reverse complement strand
ATGTGTGTGAGCAGAGCAGCGATTTAAGGCAGCAAAATAATGGGAAATAAAATAGCAAACAAAATAGCAAGGGCCCCAGCATGACCATATATGGCAGCATAACTATGAGGGAGAGACCAATGGGGACACAGGCACGAGGAATCCTTGCCCGCCACCACTCCAACAACACACAGTACATGCGAAGCAGGAGTGACAGAACAGTTCAACCAAAGTTAAAGACACTGATCCCCACCCAGTTCTACACCTCAGCCTATAGCCTAGTTGGGGAGTGAGTAACTACCTAAGGTCTCTGTAAGCTAGACTGAAGAGGTGCATTTTAAGCCTAGACTTAAAGATGGAGAGTGAGCTAGATTCCTGCATTGCTGCTGGAAGACCATTCCACAGGTGCGGAGCTCTGTAGGAGAATGCTCTGCAGCCCAACATAGCTTTTTTCACTCTTGGAACTAGTAAATAACCTACCCCCTGAGAGCGAAGCAAATGGGGGGGGAGTAAGGAACCAAAAGATCAGACAAGCATTCTGGAGCCAAACCATGCAAGACCTAATAGGTAAGTAATAGTATTTTAAAGTCAGTGTGAGCCTTAACTGGAAGCCAATGTAAAGATGACAATACAGGACTAATATGTTCGAATTTCCGAGTTCCAGTTAGCATTCTTGCTGCAGCATTTTGCACTAGCTGGAGTCTGTGCAGTAACCCTGAGTTAGATCCAGAAACCAGATAATCCAATCTGGAGCTGATAAAAGCATGAATTAGCTTCTCAGCATCATTGAAGGAAAACATTTTCCGAAACTCGGCTATATTCCTTAGATGGAAAAAATCTGTTTTAGTGATGTTGCTAATGTGAGTATTAAAGGACAGGTCTGGGTCAACTAAGACACCAAGATTTCTAACCAATGTACTTGGTTTAAGTGAACATCCATTAAATTTAACATCAATCTGCTCTCGAAGCACTCTAGGACCAAGCAGCATAACTTCTGTTTTATCTTAATTTAGGAGCAAGAAATTTCTGGCCATCCAGCTCCTAGTATCTAATAAACAATCCTCAATCTTTGACAGATGAGGCAACTCACCAGGTTCAACTGATATGTATAGCTGTGTGTCATCAGCACAGGAGTAGAAGTCAATACCATATTTTCTAATTATGTCACCAAATGGCGTCATGTACAGTGTGAACAGCAGCAGGCCCAACACAGATCCTTGTTGAACACCATATCTAACTCTAGTATGATCAGAGGATTCATTGTCGACACAAACAAACTGGTAGCAGTCAGTGAGATGAGACCGTAGCCAGGACAGAGCGTGCCCTATAATACCAACTAGGGATTCTAGTCGGTCTAGGAGAATGTCATGGTCAATAGTATCAAATGCTGCACTGAGATCTAAGAGCACCAGCAAAGAAAGACATCCGTGATCTGAGGCCATGAGTAGGTCATTAGTTACTTTCACTAATGCAGTTTCAGTACGGTGATATTGTCTAAACCCTGATTGAAATACTTAATTTATGCCATTTATGTCAACACCTTTTACATCCATCCAGTCAGCATGCGCCATACTGAGAGGCAGCAAGTCCTTGTAGCTCCCAGCACGGTTAGCAAAGTAGCTAGTAAAGTAGTTAATAGGAGGGATTACCTCCTTTCGTTGCAGCGGACAACATGTGGTGTTAAACATTCTATTCCTCCCGAGCAGAAGAAGCCATTCCAAGGTCGGTGAGCCGGCGCTAAGCCGAAGACAAGGAGATGGAGATAAAAGCCTTTTATTCCATCAATCCTTATGGGGAATGTTAATTCCCTGCTTAACAAGCGCGAGGAGTTGGAGACACTTGTGAAGAACCAGCGGGCATATTGTGAGTGCAGTCTAATGTGTTTAACAGAGACCTGGCTGACAGATAACATCCCGGACTCCTGTGTGGATTTACCCGGCTTCACCACAGTACGAGCGGACAGAGACACGAGAGCGAGTGGATAGGACAGAGGGGGTGGATCTGAGACTGCAGGATTTAGAGGGAGGATAGACACATACTCCACAGGGATACTGTGGCTGAGTATCAAGTCTAAAGTGTGGTCACCTGAGTGAGTAGGGCCTATTACATTCTGGACAACATCAACAGATTCAAGCAGAGAGGCAAAGGCCATACTGCAAGGATCAGAGTCATTTTCCATGTGGATATTAAAATCCCCAACAATTACAGCTTTGTCAGTAGTAACAACTAGGCCAGAGAGGAAGTCAGAAAACTCTTCAATAAAACTGCTATATGGCCCAGGTGGTCTATAAACGACAATAAGGGTAAGCGACGGTGGGCAGTTATAAGCACATGAGGCGACATTAAGGATCAGGATTTCAAATGTGCTAAATTTGTAAAACAACTTCTCAGAAACAGAGAGACTAGACTTAAATATAGCAGTAACACCACCACCTCGCCGATTAGGGCGAGGCCTGTGTTTGTAGGTGTACCCAGGAGGGCCAGACTCATTTAGCGCCATGTAATCATCTTGTTTAAGCCAAGTTTCCATCAAGCAGAGCATACTGAGACTTGAGTCAGTTAAGCTTGTTATGCTTGAATGATTCATATGTAGGTCAATGTGTGGCTCAACAAAGAAGAAACATTCCTCTGAAACTGGTCAGATACAGAGACTGGACTGAAAATGAGACCCAAAAACTTTGACAGTCCTTCAGGAACCCTGGAGAACTATCCCTCAAGACTACATTAAAAAATTGATGTGTAGCTCTTTGGAAACAAAATATGAAGAAATGAGGGGTGGCTCAAGACTTTGGCTGTATATCTTTCTCTGTCACTAAATTATTATGGTCCCATAGACAGCATGTGTCGCTACATAGAACAAATAAATACATGGATGCATAGAAATTTCCTTCAACTAAATATAGGAAAAACTGAAATAATTCTATTTGAAAATAAAAAAGAAAAGCAGAAACTTGCCTCTTACCTCAACTCTCGGGCACTTAATAGAACAAATCAATTCAGAAACCTTGGAGTTCAAATAGATTCTGACCTCAGCTTCAGTAGTCATATTAAAACAGAATCTAAAACAGCCTATTACCATCTTAAACACATGGCTAAACTGAGGGACCTAATGTCCCAGCAAGATTTAGAGAAACTCATTCATGCATTTATCACTAGCAGAGTCGACTACTGTAATGCTGTTCTGTGTGGCCTCTCAAAAAGACCATTAGATGCAGTGGCAGCTGGTGGTCTTTCAAACAGGGGAAGCACATTTTAGACCTACATCATAAAATTAGTCAATTATTGCATCATTTTATTTATATGTAAATTCTGCCCTCCTTTCCTTTTGTAGAAAATGGTCTGTGACCTTGTCATACCAACTGGGAGTCTCTTCCAGAGACTTGGCCAGTTTCCTCTCAAAGGTCAGCAATGCAAGGTTGCTTAAATGGTTTTGGCCCATTGTGTTGTTCCTGTACGACTAGACTCATTTTAAGGAAGAGAAGCTCTTTTCTTCACTTGCTGATGTAGCTCCAATTATTACCACTAAAGACAATAGCTTGTATAGCTGAGGCATTGCACTATCCAATTCCATGTGTTTAGAAGACACCAAGAAATCACACAGCTTACTCCTGTCACCCTGCAAGTCACGATTTGAATATAGGCCTCGGAATTCAGATCACAGTCTCCCGGAATCAAAGAAATGGCCATAACTTTTCAGGACACTTTGGAATGCCTCCTCTTTTTATTTACAGTAGGATACATACAAATGAAAATAGTGGGCTATATCGCTAGCTAATAACAGACTATGAGCATCACGACTTCACTTGCCAAAAATCCGTATGGGATCGAACTTGAAAAGCTCCAATGCCAAAACGCTGTCAATCACAAAGAGGTCCAGCCACTTAGACAGTTCCTCCAATCATCATGCAGCAGTCCAGCATCCTGGCCAGGCACTGCCCCATTTACTCCCAGAGACGCTGAGCTTCCCTGGAAATGACAGTTTGAAGCATTTGTCAATCAACATCTAGCTTTGTTGCACTGAAAACAAAGCATATTCTCAAGTGCAACTGAAGTCCAGGGAAGCTGCACTTCAATGCATTTTAATGAATCATGTTGCCATAGGAATTTAAGAGAAAAAAATCACATTAGATGACTTGCAAGAAATTATTGCTAATTCTGAATGGACTAGCCATGAAATTGAACACGTTCTAGCACTCTCTTTGTAATGGCAATGTAGATACAACAGTACATATTTGATAAATTTTTGTAACATATTAGAGGAGGCGGAGCTTCCCTTGTAGTCAGGGCAGTCACCTCTTATTAGACGACTCCAGCTCTTACAAAACACAGCTGCTAGAATGCTAACTAGGGCTAAGAAAGCTAAGCACATTTCTTCAGTTCTCAGAGCCCTTCAGTGGCTCAAAGTTAAACCGCAGAATAGATTTCAAAGTATTGCTCCTGGTAAACAAGTCACTCACTACATGACCTAAGTCCAGAATACATTTCTGACATTCTGGAAGAATATGAACCAAATAGGTTGCTCAGGTCTTCAGGTGCTGGTCAGTTAATTGTGCCTAAAATCTAAACTAAGCAGGGTGAAATAGCATTTAATTACTATACTACCTAACAGCTGAAACCACCTCCCAGAAGAGATTAGGCATGCCCCATCTTTAGAGATCTTTAAAAGCAGGCTAAAATCTTTACTATTCTCGCCAACCTATGACTATTCTTCATTTTAATGCACTGATCTTCTGATGTTTTACTGTCCTTAATTAAAATTTTAATATTTCATGTTTTTAATTTATTTTTCATTTACTTTATTAGTTTTAATTGTTCTTACCTTTGTATTTTAATTTTCTTGTGCTTTTTTACTGCTGTCTCTGAAAAACACTTTGAATAGCCTCTGTGTGTGAAATGTGCTGTATAAATGAATTTGCCTTGCCATGATCAAGCTGTTTTCCTGTGAGGACTGACAAATCTGCAGGGATGGAGGTACTGGTAAGGGGGGAACATGGGGGGCAAACAGACATTAATGATAGAACCTTTGACCCAAGAGAAGGTGGGACCTGGAACTTGCATAGTTCTGAAATAAGACTAGGTCAAATGGGTAAACTGAGATAAAAATTTGGGAGCATAGGAGATTCTAGACCCTTTTTGGGGGGGCTTCAGCCCCCCTATTTTTTTTTTCTCAGTCACCCTAAAATGTTCTGGTCCATTCATGTGGCTGGTTCCTGAAAACATAAAATCTGACACATTTACAAATAAAACCAAAACCACTTATTATTTCTTCTGTTTTCTATTTATATACGTATCATTGCCCTCCCCCCATTTGAGGATTTCCTTTACGTGTTTGCATATACACGAAGCTCAAAGGCAGAGTTTTTTTTTTTAATAGATTATGCACGGAAATCAGACACTCCTCTCCACCGCTTTCACCGCATTCCACATAGTAAACGTAAATTGGCCGTTAAGAGTACAAACTTGAAGTAAAATTATAGTTCTATCCTTCACTTTAACAGCATTTAATTCTTCACTCGATAGATTGTTGTCCTCTTCTTTACAAAATGAACATAAAATGTCAGTAGCATGTGGTTAACAAAAGAAAGGAATGAGACATTGAGTGTATTAAATCTGCCATTCTAGTTGTTTGCTGATGTTTTTTAGTTAGAAAGAGTGAGGAGGTGAGGAAGAATCACAAAATGAGGTGAGAGAGCCAGAAAGGGATGGAGAGATTAGAAGAGAGGGACAAAGAGAGGAGGAGTCAAGTAACAAAATGAACAGGCAGAAAAAAGAACTTTCTTATGTAATTACCACATGCCTCTTAGATAGCAATAAGTTAACATAGATTTATTCCAGTCATACAGGCATAAGGTAAGTATTGTGTGTAGATTACATTAAAGTTACTGGTAGCTGTATATTTATGAAATATTTTATTCATTTATATTTTTATTTTAATCAGTATTTACAGATAGTTGTTTCACCCATGCACCTTGTAGAAATTAAAAACATATTCCTAGTAATATACAAGTGTTTGTGATTATCACAGTACAAGGAGAGACAGAAGGGGTGATGCAGGAGAGTGGGTATAAAGACAGAGAGTTAGAACATGAGAAGTTCCAGAGACGAACAAAGCGTGGAGCAGGTCATAGGCAAAGCACAAGATTGCAATGATTCGGGGAATAAGGACACATTACCACATTACTCCCAGGAGCACTTTAGTACACAAAAAAGATCATTTCAACCAAGTTGATTCCAGAGTTTTAGATGGCTGGAATACTCTCAGCAGAAAAATTCTGCTTTTTGCTTTGCATGTCAGATATTTGGGCGCAAATTGAAACATGATGTATTTGTGGAGAGTGGATTTAAAAATTGGAAGAATGCTTTAAGTGTGTTAGAAACACAAAGCAACACAGGGTCACATGGATAGTGTTGTTTCCTGGAATAACTACCAGTCTACTGTTATACAAGGTAGTGTTTTACATCAGATAGAAGCGGCAAATGAAAATGAAATAACACAAAGAAGAGAGTATATAAGAAATATAAGCAGGTATTTCCTTTATGCATTTTTAATAAGGTAGAAGTTACTGTAAGTTAGCCCATTAGAAACCAATGAACCATAGCTTAGGGTATTGCAGATGGATTTGATTCTTATGACTTTGTTTAACTCACCAAGGGCTGAGACCCCCTAAAAGTCAAATCCTAGAATCGCCCCTGTTTGGGAGGTTGCAATTATGCAACAAGCTGCAGGAAAAGCCTTATCCAGGATGGTTATGATATTTTCTTAAGTCTGTAAAACTTGTATATCAGTATGCGTACTATGTACAAAATGTCCTGGATATTTTCCGGGATGTTTATGATGTCTTCTTAAGTAAATGTCTTGGACATTAGGGAAATCAAAAACAAACTTAAAACAGTTTATGATAAGTCCAATCATAAGATCAAATAGGTAAAGCTGTTTGAGTAACACAGGGGATCTTTAATGAATGTCCAGGACGTATCTAAGTGCAGAGAGAGAGTTGGTGTATTACAGGCATAGCAAAACAGTAACTGAGAGTCAAGGATCAGGCAGTACACGGAGAATCCAATAACAAGCAGTCCAAAACTAAAATGCAATCCAAAAGTGATTCCCAAAACACAGGCAAAATAGTTATGACATCCAAAAAGACTGTCCACAAAATCAGGAGAAGAAAGAAGTCAGACACAGAGAAATCAGAATACGTAGGATGGAAACACTCAATACCTTTTTCTTCGACTGTGTTCATCTAGAGCTCTAGCTATCAATAACTTTGCTAATTAAGTTTTCTATGCTCTCGTAATTCATTAAGGGCCGTGTTCTCCCATAAGGGCCGTGTTCTCCCTTAAGTCGTTTTGCTGTGCAACTTTTTCACATCATGCCACTATGTGTATTCTCCCATAAGCTGAACTGTACCTCCCCCAGAATGAAGGCAGGGTTGCAATCATCAGGATGATTTTGGTTGAAATTAAAACATGGAACATGGATCTTACATTGATAGTATGAAGTGAATCAAAAATCCACAGAATGTTGAAACTCACTGAAGACACAATGGAAATATCTCAAAAAATATACACATACGTATATATGCTGATAGAAGTAATGAAAAACTCACATAACACTTATTTAAAAACATACATTATAATGTGAAAACTCTTTAAAAATACACCTATCAGCCACAACATTAACACCACCCTGTTGTAGAACAAATGACTCTTCCCCACAGCCAGGTGGCACACCAATAATAGTACAAATGAAAAAGGCGAAATAAAAGGACTGCCACAAGCTAATCATAAGCAGGTCTACTGATCACTCCAGTTCACTTGTCCACCCTGGCAAACCAGATCCACCCCTTCATGATGAGTGTCTACCTTAACGGCACTGCTTGATTTCTAGCAGGATAAATCCCCTTGCCATGTCGTAGGTTTGGTTTGAGGTGGATTTAGGAGCATGAGAGTGACATCAGTTTACAATAGTTGACAAATACAGCCTGCTTAGTAGGTGGTATGACCTCTTCGTACTGTCAATACTCCAGCTGAGTGGCAAGACATTGATTCAATGAGGCCTCTGAACGTTACCACAGGGATGCTGCACCATGCTGACACCGGAACTTCCCACAGAGCATCAAGAGTCCTCGGTGTTTCCAAATGCTGAACCAACTTAATCACACAGATGTTCAATAGGACTGACATCTGCTGAACACAGTGGCCAGGATGGTAAGCTGATGTTACTGTCATGTTCGTTAAACCAAGCCATTCGATGTATTTTTTCATTTTCTCCAGCAGTTCACATAACTTGTCAACTTAAGTAGCTATTTCCCATTAGCAGCTATTGATTACTCAAACAACGTGCACTCCTAGTTGAGCTCCACAAGAACATGGGTATGCTGGATAGTAAATATAAATTATGAGGAGTTGTTTTGAAATATGTAAACTGATATATTTTGACCAACATGAACTCACAGATTTACACCAACATGATCAAAATTTAAACATAATTTTCATTGTTGGCCCAAAACTTTTGCATAGTACTGCATACTTTTTCTAAACCCAAACAATTGTTATGGATTGTACAATTATTGAAGTGGCTCATTTGGACAATAGGATACAATGTAAGGCTCACTAGCAATGTTTATGCTTTTCACATTCTCATTTTCCAAATTGTATTATACAAAATATGCAGTGCGTAATGTAATTCAGCTCAATTTGAAGTATCCAGCCACAATGACATTGCAAAAAACTGTAGTTATGCCATTGTTAACAGATGGATATGATGACTATTAGCTAAACATATAATGAAAACTGCATTTTGTCCTTGATGAAGTTCATATCACTCACCCTGCATAGATTCAAAGTTCTGTCTCTCCCAGTTTAACTCCTCTTGCAGCTGATGTATCTGTTGTCGGCAGCTCTGGATGTCCAGAACCTTGAGCACCAGTACATCCACATCTCTGTTGCTGTCAGAGAGCTTCTGCATGGACTGGGGAAACTGGGATATAAGGGGAACCTGTACAAAGAAAAGTAAAAAATTAACACTATATCTGAGGAGCTTCTAAAATGCTTTCACAGTTTAATGAAAAGTACCCTAAATGTTTTTTTTTAAAAGTGAAGTGTTTTATATTTCTGTCTCAAACACTGTGTAATGTCTTCAATATCTGCCTGTAGAAAGGTGGAAACCCCACTGATTCTGCAGGCACTTTCAAGTGTGAATTACAACCCAGTATAAATAACTTTATTAAAAAATACTTTGTATAAATTTGCTGAAGGAACATTTTCATTTTAATTTCTAAATGTGGTTTGTTTGGCTATACATTTTAAGAACAGCTGGTCAATAAACACAGCTAAAGGAACAAATGACAAGGACAGCAACTGCAAAGAAAGAAGGAAAAGAAAATAAAAATGTGCCATGCCACCGTCTGACTGAGCAGAATCCGCTCTTTCCTGAGGATCTCCTGGACTGTTTTCACCAACTCCAGGGGTTGTGAACGGAAAACACTCTAAAAAGCACAGAATTTCACTCAGTCCAGGCTCTCCAGTTGCCTGGCCAACATGCTCTCATATGTGGTAATCAAAAAAACAGAAGTTCCCCACTTTGATTATACAACGTTGTAAATAGGTGGGTAGAACTGTGGTTTCACATTTTCTGTTCTTGTACATTTTCAGTTATTTCTAAGCAAAACAATTACTTTGTGCAAGCATTCAGTTGTACTAAAATGATTGTCTTCTCTGCTACCACAGGATATGCACATATCTGCTATAATCTCAAAGAGATCAACATCTTATGCGTTAGATTAAATGCTACTAATGACCAATTAGAGCATTCAGACATTCTGTCTCACACCAAAACACTGCAAAGCAGGTTCATGCTCTGACCAGAATGTATCTAAGTGGAATATGTAAACAGCTCAGAACTGGTACACTGAAAATTTCTGGGTTTCATTTGCATATTTTTTTTATATTTATTCATGTGTGTTGTAATTATTATTACATATTTTGCATTAGAACTGCTAAATGGTACACTGCTGTTTGTCTGCTAGAAGTCTAAATTTAAGAACCCAGTCCACCACATAAGTAATTTTATTTGCATTCGCAAAACATTTTTAAAATGCCAAAGTGAACAGCAATTGCAACCATATTCCGGCTAAACTGCTGGAGCCGGAGCTTCTCCACAACATTTGGGTTGTGCTGAGCCAGGTCCTGCAGGAGGGATGTAATGTGTTCCAACAATCTGAGAGCTCGGGGCTCCTGCTCAGGACTGTCCACAGTGATGTTCTCCCTACATATAACACAAAAATGCAGGACACATTATTTAAACACAGGACATACTGAATGGTGACAGGCAGCTGGAAGCCCCTTGGGGAGCTTAGAGTAACAACAGCAGCCCGTACGTTCAAGCATGATCCAAAGTAGGGCATGTAAATGTCTTCACATGGCAGTCTTCATCATGCACCACCCAGACAGTCTTCTCGATTCTCTGGATTTTTAGGCTTCGCTCTACCAGTTTAGGTTTTCCTCTAATAGATTTAGATTTTCTTCTTTTCTATCACTTTATCTAGCTAATCATACACTCCTTTCAAATTAAGCGGTGCTGGTCAGTTTTCTTCAATATGTAAATAATCTAATACCAAAAATTAGAATGGTTTCAAAGGACACAATATAAATTACTGAAGGATTATGTTTTCTGTATAACACACAGCAAATGTATAATTTGTAAGCAATCAAAAGGCAATTTCTCCGACTCATCAAAGTTTTCATCCTTTTTAATAAAGAGTCATATGGTATTAATTTACTCTCCAGGATGCAATTTGTTGAAAAATCAGTCATGCCTTTGTGAAACAGAAACACAATATTGCTTCATTAGGTTAAGCAATTCATACTGTTATTTTAAAACTTATTTCAACTAAAATTCTTTCAAGGATGGCAAGGGAAAAAATGTCAGAATGAGTGCATTGTAAAGATGCAGTGGATGCAGACTTTTGTGATATAGTGCTGAGTGATTTAGAGGAAATGAGAAGTGCTAGCAGTGAGCTCATTTTGCTAATGAAACAGAAACAGTATGATGGATTAGAAAGATTCAATGAAGAAAGACCACAAAGAGACATGTGTGTCAGAATGTATGGCCATACCAGGACTGTTCCTCGATCCAATTTGCTAAGTAACAGCGTACATCCATAGGGAAGGTTGGGGGGTATAGCTCATTCAGTGTTGAAGTGGTCAGGAACTGGACTTGGATCTGCACTTGCTTCCACTGTGCCATACTGCAAGAGGGCTAAAAAATGAATGAAACAGATGAGGCTTAAGTTAAAATGTCCCCAACTATAAGGCAGCATTTTAAAAATGATGCATTGTGAGTAATTCAGGTTATTTGCCTCTCTCAAGTATTCTGTAACAGTGCCTTGTTGAGCATTTAACTGGAAACCCTTTGGTTACAAGTGCATGTACTTAATGTAGAGGTGGTATCTAATTATATTTCCATATTAATCCTGCAGGCCATTTTATCTTACAAAGGAAAATTCCTCCCAAAAATTTATTTTGCTAAATTTTTGGCAAACATTTTCCTTGCATGACTTCTGTTTGAAAGATATCATAAATGTGAGGCATAATAATAATAATAATAAGAATAAAAAAAACTTTTCTTCAAATATTGCACCTTCTGATAAGATGCAATAATTCTTTGAAGAGTTCATTACATCAGTATTATAAGTTAACAGAACCTCAATAATTCAGAAATTTATCATTAAAAATACTCACATAAAGCTGTTTTTAATTTAGTTAAAGATTGAATGGTGCAAAATAAATAAATAAAATATCCAGGACTGAGAATCCTTGGTACAGTTAAAAACTCTCTGGGATTTGTTCTAATTTTGACCCTACAACCTCTAATCTGAATTCCAAGTTACTCTATCACTTACAAAAAAGTCACTTTTTTTAAAATGTAGTTCAGTTGGTTACACTTGTTGCTTCCCAACGCCCGGATTGATGGTTAAAATCACCTCTGCTGTGTGTGTGGAATTTTCACGTTTTCCCTGCCTTTCTTCATGGTAATATGTGAAATTCTGTCTCTCTGTAATATTTTCACATTTATTTTCACATGAATCACTGAAATGTGACTAAAACATATGTGATTTTTGGAGTACCACATGAAATTCTGTGATTTTAATTCACTTGTAGAAGTCTGTTTCTTCTTCATGTTTTTATGTTTTATTTTCACAATTTTCTAATATGTGAATAAATATCTGTCGACATGTTTTTCACATATGATATTCCAAAACCCACATGTATTTTTTCCTAAGGGTTGTACATGTTTCCTATGAAAACTCTGGATTCCTCCCACAGTCCAAAGACATGGAATGAGGTTAACAGGAAACTCTAAATTGCCCAAAATCACACACGCTGCCATCCAACTTCCAATTCACTTCCACCATGCAACTACTTGTTCTCTGCACAGTGCAACTTCCTCTTTCACTCTGCTTTAAGGACATACACATAATGCTGAAATATTTGATGGGAGACACAAAGAAACAACTGGCAGGCCATGACCTGAAGGGACCTGCTGAAGACCCTTCACAGGTCTCACACCTTTCCCTCAGCTCTGATGTAATCTCCACGGTCTACACTCAGTTGCTAACAGGAAACATTAGACCAATCAGTCGTTTTGTGCCATACACAAGTAGTTCAAAACACTTCCTTTCACAAAGTGCATGGCAGGCAAACTCTACCCCAAAGATTTCAGCTCGTGTAAAATGTCATTATGACTAAATTCAGAAGGCTGGGCAAAGTTTTATGATTGTATAGCTTTCTTTACAAAATCCAACTTTATTTTGTGTATGTGTATATAAATGTGCCCATGTTTCCTATGATAGTCTTCAAGTTTAGGTAAGCCAGGCCTTAAAGCACTAAAACGTCACTTTGGTATGCAGCTTTCCACGTATTATTGTTTTTGTTCTAGTTACACCACTATGTGGCTCTGTGCTAATACCGTCTCTTCTGTTCATATGCTGTATTGCGAAATGCCTCAAGCATAACCGTTGTTCACAAAGTAAGTATGAGTGATAAGAAATATATTGCACAAAACATTCATACTTGATATGGACCAAAAACTTCAAAGATTTGCACAGAGTTTGAAAGTTTTTGCATGTCCAACAAACCTGTGCAATGTTCAAAAAAAGATTTTTGTAGATTTTGTTGTGAATTGATGAATCAGTTCCAGTTAAATAAATTACCTGAAAGGTGCAACAGCAGTTCCCTTCTCCTAAAAGTCAAGCTCTATGAAAAAATGTGGCACTCACTTTATAAATATACAAAAAGATCGCAGGTACACAAAAGGATGAAAAAGAATGATCAAAAATGGTGGTCCATTTTTGCATTTACCACAGTGTATGAGAGGCTGATATGTACGTATCTACTTAATCTCTATTTTTATTATGCCTAAAACATGGCATAATGATATAAGCTTGCGCTGTAGATGGCGTGAAGATGAGACTGCCAGAGGCATACAAGGCTGACAGCCTTTCTTGGTGACCATGCGAAGTGGAGAGGCGCTAGCGATGTGGCCTCTGTGAGATGAAAGAGAAGGTGAGGGCCTGGAAGATCTAGGCCAGAAGCAGTAGAGAAACCCAGACCTGGGGCTAGTTGCTGAATGGCTGCAGCAGTTTCAGCGGCCTGCTCAAGGTATGCTCATGCCTCACAGTGAGGTCACTAAGAGACTGGAGGTCATGTGGGGAATGCTTGTGCTCCAACAGGGTATCCTACATCAATGGTACAGCAGTGCTAGTGGGGCAAAAGAGTGGCTGCAGATTGTGGTCCCAGAGACCATCAAGGAACAGCTGCTCTGGCTGTCCATGGTTCCACAGCAGCAGGGTACCTTAGCATAACCAAGACTTGGAGGCAACTAGCTGAGCATTTTTACCTGGACCAGAGTCAAACTGATGTGGAGTGGTTCTGTCAGAGGTGTGATGTATGTATTGCGAAGAAAGGATCCCTAGGTTAGTCAAAGGCTCCCCTTCAGCAGCTGCAGGCAGCGGTACCAATGGAAAGGATGGCAGTTGACATCCTGGGCCTATTCCCTACCAGGGAGGTTTGGGTTTCCAGTTAAGATTCCACCAGAGGTGGAATTTTGAATCCCCCCTGTCTCAGGAGGTATGCAGTTGACTACGAATTCACAAAACCCAGACCACCACACTGAGGCCTCAGAGTAATGGGGTAGTGGAGCGTTTTAACAAGACCTTGACCATCTAGCATGCACTGCTCACCAGTCACCATCAGTGGGGTTGGGACTTCCACCTTCCCGTGCTCCTGCTTGCATGTCACACTGCTGTTAAGGGAGCTCCGTGCACCAGTGGACCTGTTGTATAGTCGCCCTCCAGACAATCACCTAGTCAACCAGACCCAGATTATGTATGGGCACTGCAACACCAGATCTAAGAGGTACCCCAGTTGGCTCATAACCAGATCACCCAAGCGGCCCTTCGACAGAAGAGGGAGGCAGAACCACCTTTACTGTAGGGAGTGGGGGGCACCCACTCCAGGTTATTCACCAGCAACAGATACACAAAGACTAAGTATTGGGGAGTCAAACCCCTCACCTTCTTTAGGGGCAAACTAGGCAACCCCTACCACCAGGGGGTAGCCCTAGAGAGGCCGAAAGAAGCCTGCCGATTCTCAGGACTTGTTGAACTGGTAAGCAGCAGGGTCGCTGCCTATTCCCACAGGAGGCAGTAATGTTGCATGCGCTGCGGAAGAGGTGGTAGTGTGCATAATCTTAAATGTGAAGTGTGTTGATAACTTACATGAACCTTAGCGGCTGTTTAGTTTATCGTAGGAATTCGTTTTTCCATTAATGCGAGTTTGAATTATGAATTGTTGTTTATATTTGGTTGAATTTAGTTGTGTTTTATAACTGTTTATTATGGCGTTTTGGGTGTGTCTGAGTGGGACCCCATGGGAGGGATGTGTTGTTCATTGAGTAAGGTAGGTCAGGTAAGGTGTGGTTGTTACCAGATGCATTAAAAGAGTAAAAACTGTATGGTGATACTGTTTCTGATCTGCCTGAGTTAGTAATAAACATTCTAATTTAAAATTACCAATGTGCCACATCACTTAATCCTCCCATCCACACCCGTTGCTACTATATATAAAGATACTATTGTGACAATCTGGGATCGTCATGCCCCCTAATCGCCCGATTCTCAGCACCAGAGCCTATGGCTCTCCTCAACTGGGCCCTGCATTCCACAGAAACAGGGTAGAATGCAGGAGGAGCCATAGCAGGCACCCACTGGCAATTAGCCACTCCGGCATACAACGGAGCTGGAGCAAGCCAGGGAGGGGAGAACAGGTCTTTTGGGCTCACCGCAGGACAAACCACTGGAGCATGATGGGCTGCAGCGTTGCTGAGGGAGACCACTACCTGCTAAGAGGAAGGACCGTCTCCCTTAGACCATGCAGCCTCTCCTTGTTGCATCTCGCGCCATCTGCCCTGTGCTGTGTCCTGTGTGACGATCAATAAATGCGACATTGGAGGTCCATGTCCATCCCCTGATATTAGTTTAAAAATTATTTTGTTCCATTTTACCTAATTTCTCATGAATTTCTCATTGAAATTCAGTGTGGCATTGCTGGTATCGCCTACAAAATATACAATATACATTCTACTGTCATAATCCAGCCACTGGGGAATGCATTGTGTGTTTTTCTGTGCCGATCCCAAGCCCGGATAAATGGGGAGGGTTACATCAGGAAGGGCATCCGGTGTAAAATTTTTGCCAAATCAAATATGCGGATAACAAAACAGATTTCCATACCGGATCGGTCGAGGCCCGAGTTAACAACAACCGCCACTAGCACTGTTAGCCAACAGGGTGCCGGTGGAAAGTGGGCTACTGTTGGCTGAAGAAGAAGGAACCAAAGAGGAAGAAGAGGGAGAAGGCATATCCGGAGGCAGGAGGAGAGGAGGAAGGTTAGAAGTAAGGGTAAGAACTTTGAATGTTGGCAGTATGACTGGTAAAGGGAGAGAGCTAACTGATATGATGGAGAGAAGGAAGGTTGACATATGGTGCGTGCAAGAAACCAGATGCAAAGGGAGTTAGGCCAGGTATATCGGAGGCGGGTTCAAATTGTTCTACCATGGTGTGGATGGGAGGAGAAATGGGGTATCCTATGTAGGAGGGTCAGTCTGAAGGAGACTGGAGACTGTAAAGCGGTGATGGGGGAAAGGGTAGTTAGGCAGCATAGGAAGGTGGTCTGTAGGATGACTTTGGAGATCTAGAAGAGGAGGAGAGTGAGGGCAAAGCAAAGGATCAAATGTTGGAAGTTGAAAAATGATAACTGTAAGGTGAAGTTCAGGGAGGAGTTAAGACAGGCACTAGGTGGCAGTGAAGACTTACCAGATAGCTGGGCAACTACAGCTGAAGGGGTAAGGGACACAGCTAGAAAGGTGTTTGGTGTGACATCTGGTCAGAGGAAGAAAGACAAGGAAACCTGGTGGTGGAACAAGGAAGTATAGGAGAAGATACAGAGGAAGAGGTTGGCAAAGAAGAAGTGGGATAGTCAGAAAGATGAAGAAAGTAAACAGGAGTACAAAGAGATGAGGCATAAGGCGAAGAGAGAGGTGGCAAAGGCCAAAGATAAGGCATATGGTGAGTTGTATGACAGGCTGGACACTAAGGAGGGAGAAAAGGACCTGAACCGATTTGTTAGGCAGAGGAACCGAGCTGGGAAAGATGTGCAGCAGGTTAGGGTGATAAAGGATAAGGATGGGAACATAATCACAAGTGCGGAGAGTGTGTTGAGCAGATGGAAAGAGTACTTTGAGGGGCTGATGAATGAAGAGAGAGAAGGCTGGATGATGTGGTGATAGTGAATCAGGAAGTGCAACGGATTATCAAGGAGGAAGTAAGGACAGCTATGAAGAAGATGAAGAATGGAAAAGTTGTTGGTCCAGATGACATACCTGTGGAAGCATAGAGGTGCTTAGGAAAGACGGCACTGGAGTCTCTAACCAGATTGTTTAACACAATCTTGGAATGTGAGAGGATGCCTGAGGAGTGGAGAAAAAGCGTACTAGTACCAATTTTTAAGAACAAGGGTGATGCGCAGGACTGTAGTAACTACAGAGGGATAAAACTGATTAGCCAAGGCATGAAGTTATGGGAAAGAGTAGTGGAAGCTAGGTTAAGAAGGGAGGTGATGATTAGTGAGCAGCAGTATGGTTTC